>CM077796.1:2562824-2690324 GCA_039737535.1 Lagodon rhomboides
GAGTATCTCACCAAGCTTCATTGTATATTTGCAACTGTGTGTGCAAGACTGTTCAGTTGGATGGTATTATCAAGTCCTACAACGTCCCTTTAAATATTTTTTTGGTCCAATGGTCCATTCCATCATCAGGCTGATGGCGTCATGGACCCAGTTTTGCCGGTATCACTTGCTTAGCGAAGGTCAATTACACAATATAACAATTAACCATCATATCTCTCACAGAAATACAGGCAAAGCTGACTGCAGAACTACTCTATGATTGAACTTCATACAAATAATTGCATGAGGTACGATCAACAGGTTCTAGAGGTTCTATTCTTTGAGGACACAGAGCCAGTTCGTGTAGATTTAGAAAGAATTTGAGAACTTTTTCTGATGTTCTCATCACAGCAAGGAGAAGTGCTGAGCCAGTGTGCTTTCATTAAGCTTTGGAAAAGACTGGTTATAGCCCACACATTTTGTTACTTACTGGGCCTGTGCTTTGCTTGTGCCTCGGTCAATGTGGCTGAACACGTTTCTAATGCCAGTACAACACTTACATTGGTACACTCTCCATGAGTCTGAATGGGAATTAGAAAATCCTTTTAAATACAAGAAAACACTTTGTGTTACAGGTGATGCCTACCTCTTTGAAGCATGGTGAGGGGTTACGCATCTGCTCCAACATGGCCCATTTGACGGAAGCCTGCCGAATGTTGCCATCATATTCTCGTGAGCTCTGGGTGCCACTGGGGGTCCCACGGGAGCGCTCATACCCTGGTTCATTGAAGTAGGGCTCCGCTACCAGAATGAGAGACTGCACTGACACTAGCACCTATAGCAGATTGACAGATTAAAAAAAGAGGCAGGAAAAAATCAAAATATGTACTGAAAACATTCAAAATACTGTGATCCAAATATATCCTCTGATATATTTTCATTAACAGCGAATCAGTCTCAAGGAAACTAAGGACATCCTTCTGCATCGCTCTGTCCATTCTAAGCCATGACATTACCAACAAATAATCTTCTAGGCTTGCCTGTTGGCCCCTGCCACACTGGAGCTAGATAAAGTAATACTGAAAATGCTCCATCGAGTGGACACCAATGACCTTCAACTTATGCAATCTGTATGTCTTAAACTGGGTTGCCACATTTTCAGAGCCAATATCCAATCAAACTTTGCTGGGGAACCTTGAGACCGGGCATTCATGTGACTGCTACATGACACATACTACTTACCCAAACATTGTGGAAGACCAAGCAAACTGCTACCTAGCAGAGGCCCAATGGCAGTGACCCTCTAGCAGGTAACTGCGCCAAGCCACAGCTTTTAAAAATCTGCTCTGGACTGGCCTGAGGAATGGGGATTGCCATTCCCATGTATGTATCCCAGTGTATCCCACCCAAACTGCAACAATGTTTGGGTGGGTCATGCGTGTGAATGACCCAAGTTTTCCCAGCAAAATATTGGATTGTAACGAGATGATCAAAATTTCTCACTTCACCTGAAAGTGGTTTTAACTTGTGTTTATCCATGAGCATGTGTACCAATTTGGCTATCCAGTAGTCTCTTACTGCAATACATTGTCTATTGCACATACTATAAGTTGAAACCCTCAAGGTTTTAGATGTTAAAACCACAGATTAACTTCTGTCTTTACAAAAAGCTTGGTAAGCAAACATGGTTTAAGGCTAAAAACTGAGGATGTCCAGAAAAAAGTGATAACAGTCCACCAAACAAAGCTAAATCTAGGGTTGCACTGATACCATTTTTCCAAACCAAGTACGAGTATGAGTATTTTCATTTGTGTACTTGCCGATACTTAGTACTGATACGATATTTCTACCACAAAAATAACTGTTAGGTTACAGATGCACTGAATTGGAAGACAGATGAATTTTCTTCTCTGCTTGTTACAACAAATGATAATACATTAAATAAAAATAAATATAAATGATCATAATTTCCTGTTTCAACAAAAAGCCTCCACATTGGCACTGCCTGCCCTTTGAACAAAATGAAACTTGACAAAATATCAAAGAAATTTGACAAAATAAACAATGAAACTTATTACACAGTTAACACAGTCAACTTAATATCTCAATGAAACTACACATTTGAATCAGTGTGATATATACTGAAGTAGCCTCGTAGCTGTATCAACGTCTGCATGTAATCAAGAACTGACTGTCAAATCAAATAAAGAGAGAACATTTCAGAAACATTTAATCATACAGATATATAATACTGTAGGTATGTATTATGTTCTTCTCTTTAAGGAAAAGAAGGGCTGCCATCTGTCTTCTCTCCCTGTATCGCTCACTCGTCTCTCTGTCTGTCACTCACTTTTCACCTCTTTCGTCTGTCTATATTCAGTCACAATGTTTATCGCCTGGAATACACTGATTTGATTGGCTGAGTAGCGTCACGTGGGATGGCTTAACTCGCATGCAATTGGTTAGTGGATTTCCTGATCTGCTAAACTGGCGGCGCTGGTCACAATAGAAGCACCCTGTCAAAATTTAAAATACTTCAATAATTTATTGACTATCTGCATAGGATGGCGTCTGGGTTCGGACTGCGGTCTGCCTGTCCGAAATGACAACAAGAATGACAAGCCGCCCTCTGATCGCGGTCTTCAGTTTCATGCAATGTACGGCCTAATGCAATAACGTGGTATCGGTGCGTGGCATCGGTGAATTTTTGCGAGTACGAGTATATGAGCGCAGTATCGGCCCGATACCCGATGCCAGTATCGGTATCAGTGCATCCCGACTAAAAACAGATGGCATCAGGCCTAAACACATGAATGAAGACAACTGATTTCAAGATGAGTGACGTGTGTAAGCAGGCGTAACCTGGACGGTCAAATGATGGTCAAATAACCACACACTGTCACCAGGGCAAAGTAATTACTTTACTTTAATAAGGATTGTTTATGTCAGCTGTCAAAGCACAAGGGCGATTAAAACAGAGCATTGGGTGCTCTAATGACAGGGATGTGATAAACTCTAGCCCGGTGACACAAAGACTCAGACAGCAGCCCTTCCGATCCATTCAGACAGGTAACTCTATCATGATGGATCTTGACCCTCACCTGTAAAAAACTTGATGTATGTGGGTTCCATTTCTCCTCTGGTCTCCCATGCCATGTGTTGAGGATACTTAAACATACCTGATGAACAGAGACACACCGAACATAAGGAGAAGCAATCAATTTCTGTAAAATCAGATATGCCCCCACACAGACACATTTAAGCCGAGCAGTCATTACGAACTGGTGCTACACCCAGGTCAAGGACATTTAGGGTCAAACACCTCACAGCAATCTTTCTTTAGATGTGGCCTCTATAATCAGCTTCTTAAATCAATAAACCCCACTATGTTACTAAAGTGAAACATGAAATATATAGTTACATTCGATTTCAATGTGTTTAACCCTCTGACATATACCAGTTCATTAGGTCCACTTATCTAAAACTACGTCACTGTAATTAAACGGTCCTCCAAACATGAAGGTTCTAATGTTTGGGAGAGGTGTTGATTCAACTGTGTGACCATTGTGGATGATGTAGTTTGTGGTGTTGTTGAGTTGTATAGCATTTTACTGACACGTGTTTCAATTATTTTGTCCACTTCATTTATATAAGTTTACAAACACTTCTCTGTGTGACACAGTCTAATTAACAGTACCACACCTGCCTTCTAACACCTTTAAAGCTCACTAATTCACACACAGTATCCCATTTGTTTTACCTGTTGACACACAGACAAAATAAAAACTCCAGAAATGATAACATTCGGGCTAGTGCAAGTTTTTATTGTTGAGTAATCATTCATCCATCCTGCAACACTACTGTGCCGGTACTTCACTAGTTACCTGGCAACCTCACAGTGATGTAGAGACTCAGAAAAGTCTCTGCACCTAGCTTTTACTTTTATGACATTTTATGACCTCCAGAGGGATGTCCTGAAGACACTGTGCCATCGCCAAAAAAACAACTTAACAACTTATAGTTTTGCTCAATGCATTGCTTGTGTGTTTTTTGGCAGCTGCACTGTCAGTGCACAAGTTGATGAATGATAAAACCATGGAAGTTTAGTGCTCAATGTCTGCCCGTTCAAAGACCTCCCGCTTGGTGTCTCAGAACAGTCCTATAATGATGATGAAGCCTCCTCTGTCCAGACGACGTATAGACGTATGTACAAGAGGTAAGCATGCTCAGGCCCGGTTGCGGCCGGAGAAATGTGAGTGCAGTCCAGCGGGGGACTGGGGAGGAGGGACAATTGCGCTTCGGCACGATGCAGAGCAAGTGGGCCAAGTGAGAGCAGCCTTATTCTGGGGTTTGGTTCTGCTGATGAGGCGTTTATAGGCTCAGAAACAGAGAAAGCTTGTCAGACTGTCCCAGCTATGGGGGGATGGATGGGTTTTGTAGGCTCCAGGGATATGTACACCTGCTCCAGTGTTCTGCAATTCCATGTTTTAGTGCCAGTGTTCTTGTGAAACTTGTTAAAATAGTCTCAGGACTGTAGTGGTTGAAGTCTCCCGCCACAATAAAACCACTGTCCACACAGGAGCAGACAGACAGCTGTGATGAACAGGGCTGAGAGTTCCCTCGGCAGATAAAGGGTCTGCATTTGAGCATAAGAAATTCTGTCTGTGCAGTAGTGTCTTTCAATTACAGCTGTGTCAGTGCACCAACTGTTGTATGTGTACACACACACTCCCCCTTCTCTGGTCTTACCAGAGTCACATGTCAGAGTCAGATTTATTTTAATATTGCATTCCCTCCCCTTTGATGGCACATGCCTTCTGAAATTTAACTCAAGGCCACCAGCAACATTGCTGCATTTTGTACCACTTCTGCTATATCAGTGCAGAGTGGCAGGGGAGGAGCAAAGGTTGCCCATGTTGCCCTATAAAGCACCGCTAGTCTCCAGGTAATACAGTAGTACAGTGTTCTTTTCACGATGACTTGATAGCTTGAAGTTTTGAACGAACTGCAAGTGGTCATGCTTTTCTATCGCCATCACATGCACTGTATCGTGAATGACATTGACGTAATAACAGGATTGCCACAGCAATGCAATACAAATCACCACAACTAAAGATGGCATATTGTAAATGTCCGGGCTCATCTGTTTTTTTATATAAACACTACTGATGACAACACTCTTCTCACTCCGTAGGATCAAGGTTAAAGGCTTGGTTTAACTTACTTTGCCATCATTGTAGAGGTTAGGGTTAAAGCGCACGCTGTGTCCGCCGGTGGTCTCCAGGTTGACCAGAGGAGGTGAATTGGGATAGTCTTGGGGAAAATAAACATCAAACTCAAAGCAGCCATTGGCGTATGGGGTGTCGGCTGGGCCTGTGATGAGAACCTGCAAACACAAAGAAGGGAGAGGCTTTAGTACAAACAGCCCCAGGAATGGTACTGACGGACACACCAACAAGTTCTCTTAATGTTCCGTGTTTCTTGGGGACTGCTTTAAAACCTGCTGTTCTTCTGTGAACCAGTGACGTCACTGGTACTTGGGAGAACTTTGGGCTATTTCAGCTTGGATTTCTAGTCTCCAACTCTGGACATCCGGTGGTTGTTACATATCGAAAAAAATAAACTGATGGGAGGCGTGTAAGATGGTGGTCAAACACAGAACTTCTCTCGTCTTGCTTATATGCACATTAGCCGTGTGTTAGAGAGCAAACGTGTCATTTAAACATGAGGACAGAGGTGGTTATGGCGGAGGAGACTTTTTACAGTGTTTTGGCTGACTCAGGTATTAAGACAGGACGTTTATTTGAATCAGAGTAAACATCTGAAGAAATCCAGACAGAGCTGCAGACAGCAAATACCGCCTGGTGATGCTTTTGCTCATATTGCCCTCTGATGCCAACAGAAGCAGAATATTTCTGCTGCTAGGAACTTTAGCATGGGCAGTTTTTGTTAGATACTGTCGCTGACAACCAGCCTGAAGCCGCCTATGTGGGTTGCATGAAACTTTATTTTATTTCAAAGATTTTTTTCAGGCACAGACACCTTTATTTGACAGTAGATAGACAGGAAATAATGGGAGAGAGAGGGGTGTGACATGCAGCAAAGGTCTTCTGGCCGGGATTCAAACCGGGGTCCGCTGCGTATGTGACATGCGCTCTTAACCACTTGACCACCTGCGCTACCTGCATGAAAGTTTTACTGTTGCTCTTACGCTTGCCTAGAGGTGTGCTAGAGATCTCCTTCAGGATCCCACAGATAAACTTGGAAAGACTTCAGACCAGCAGGGCCAGGAGGGAAGATGACCTCCCAGTGAATATTTAGTCATCCCACTACTTTTTGGTCAGCAGAGTCAAGGCTACTGGCTCGGCAGTGATACACAGCAACAAGGAGCTGTTTTTTTTTCCCAACAAGTTTGAGGTGGTATATCGTTAAGAATAAAGCAGCCAAGAATGAAACAGAACCTGTTAAATAAAACTCATTTAAATGTAGAAATAAGAATTCATAAAAACAAAAAAGGATGACAAATCAGTGCATATGAAGGTCTGACACTTTCATAATATCATAACATGATTTAACATATTTTACCACAATTTTATGGAAGGTAAAGTTGAAGTAGCACTTTACCTTCATGATGTCCAGTCTCTCCTCGTCACAGCGAACAAAGACACTGGAAGAGGAAGACAGGGGCAAAGAGGTGGACAGGGTGACAGCCTCCTGGGCGAGACGCCGGGATCGGGCTGCACTGTTCGTATCACTGGCGTTTTTCACCTGAGACATGTAATGGTAGTTGACCTTGAACATCACTTTTCCATCCTCGTCCTCTGAGACCATTTCAAAGGTGTCTGGAGAGAGAAAATACCATAGTGAGGAAGTTGTCTGAGGGAGTGTATCACTTTCCTGTCCAGGAATGTACCCATTCTCATATGCAACTACACCCTAACACTTGTCATTACTAAATGTAGACCCTCAAAAAACAACTTCAAGTGCATTAATCAAGAGATTATGACACTATTTTTATTGACGTTTAGTTTCAAACATGTTCATGATACATTTCAGACATTGTGTGTGCACATCATCTACTCATGGTCAGTCATCCTCAAAGGTACAGTAATATAATAATAAAACAATCATAATAAGTTAAATAAAACTGTACAATTATGGAGTAATCACTTCTTTACAGCTTAGTCAGTGATCTTGAAAATAAAAATCAGGCCTATCGGGCATTACATAGTCAACTCATTTTTTCCAGTGTGATGAAGATTATGCCCATTATTTAATCATTTGATTATTCAAATAATGTCAATTTTATTGACAAATGCTTCGAGCTGGAGCGATTGAGTGCACACACGAAGGCGAGAGAGGTATGTGTCAACTCGTCTAACATCAGGGGAGAACATAGTTCAGTATGGAAAAACGATGGCGTTTTCCTTTAAACCAAGACCAAACCATATGTTCAAGTGTGCCAGTTTCCAGTTTGCAGCGGGGGCAGACATGGGGTGAACCGGTTTTAAAATGGTTCAATCCGTCAGGTCTTAGATATGCTCCATGTATAAAATTGTTCATACCTTTTATTAATGTACATTCTCTGTGACCGCTCATTAATCACACTCACACAAAGTGTGATGGGTGTCCTGGGAGAGAAGGATATTGGTTGTCTCATATATTTATGAACATCCTCCCAAATCTTATCTGAGTGACACTGAATGGGGTTCATTGTAAATTTCTTGATATTTTTTGATGGGAAACAAGACAAATCGTGTATCTTGAGAACATTCTCTTCAATTTCCTTTCAAAAGGGACCTTGTTATTCCATAAAAATGTATGGAAAGTATGGAGTTATTTTTTCCAAAAAAAGGATTTTGGAAGGCCCACCGGTGTAGTACTTAATCGGGTCTTCACTGATTTTCTCCAATAGTGGTGTATATTTCAGTTTTTTTATTTTAACTTTTGTAAACACACTTCTCAAATATTCCCCTGGATACCCCCAACCACAGAATAGCATGTTGCCCTGAAACCTACGGCTAGAGGTAAACCCAAATCGACCAACATTCAATTTTATAGATACACAACATACACGAGGTCCTACGTAAAGCCAGGGAAAGAAGGAGATTCTCATCAACAACCAGAGAACCTATTTTGACCAAGACTACCTTGCCATCGTACTGAGTGAAAAAAATCTAGAGGTCAAACAAATGATAAAGGACAAGAGTCTGTGTCTTCTATGAGGATGGGATGGGACTTTACCACACAATCAGCGAGGTCATGACAGACATGAAGGACAGAGGTCAGGTGTTCAGGGGAAAACTATAGCACTACCACCAGAGGACCCACTCGAGAGAATGAACCAGGCACATGAGAGGATCACCCCAAAAGAGCTGCCATCAGAGCTTCAGGTTTTTTAGACAACAATATACCAGTTAAAAACCAGATGAAATGAAAACTTACACATAAGGTCACCCATCAGTTCAGATAAAATGTGTTATTCAGATTACTGATAAAGCAATCCTTGCAACACCTTTAATATCAGTGCTTTTTGCTGATATTAAACTTAGAGAGGAACAACACAAGTTTACGTCTAGATAAAATTTGAAACACTAACCCCTTTCACACTGGCGTTTGGGTGCGGCTTCTGTGCGCCAATTCTCCGCATCCGTCCCAGTGTGAATCTCTCCGATGCGGCGAGGGGTGCAATTTCGCTCCGGCGCTGATACGTCTCTGGAGGTAGTGTCAGGGCCGCATTATTGGCGAGCCGAACCAGTGTGAACGGATAAGCCGGCGGCGCGTATCGAGGGCGTGTCGATCGGACGGTCGGTTAACTACACAGGTCCTTCACTCAACTTAATACAGAGAAATGTCCTACAAAGCAACGTTACAGGACCAAACAACAGTAACGTAGTAACTGTAACTGTCTCTGGTAACTTATATGAGGAAAAGAATACCGCAGATATGAGCGGAGAAGCGTCTGTCCTCCCGTCTGTCCTCCTGTCTGACCTCCCGTCTGTCCGACCGACACATTTCTGCCCAAAAAACAGCGTCTGTCGGCGGCAAAAAACTTAAACTCAAGGAGTGTTTGTGATGAAAATACATCAACGCGACCGTCAGCCCTCCCGACCGAGACTTCGGGGAACTTTCCCCCGGAAGACAGCCGCCGTCCCCACGAGTCAGACAGCGTCCAGTTTACTGATGGTGATGTGGGCTAATTATGTAATTTAGCGCGAAAAACGTAACTTCGTCTCTTTCCAGGATGTTTGGTGGGTCAGGATCTCAGTCACTGCACATTATAACAGCATCCATATGATTATAAACTGTCCGCGGGTTTAGATTGACAGGGGGGACACCTGGGAAACACCTTGAAAACACACCGACGTCATCATCATGACGTGTACCGTCACGCCTCTTTAGGAGCCGCAGCGCCGGATTTCTGTGTGAATTCACGTCGGTTCGTCTTTAATGCGGAGCTGCTTCGCTCTGTGTGAATCGCTATCGGCGGAGAATTGCCGAACCGCCGCTGCGGAGATAATGCGCCTTCTCCTGTGTGAAAGGGGTTAGTGACACCCACTTAGACATAAGAGGGAGGCGGTGCCCTTTGGTTAGTGAGCAGATAGGGCCATCTAACTCAGCTCTTAAGTGTCTGAGCGGAACAAGCAGAGGATTCAACAACGCAGATTCAAGCCGTGTTGTTGTAGATCACAAATCACTTACTAAACACCCACTGTGGTTGGTAGATTGAACTGATGATTGTTCTTAAATGTTTCAAATGTATTACCTTCTCTGTTAGACATAGTTTTTCCTACAAGGTTGATACTGGACTTGTACTTTTACATTGGGGACAAAGAAAACATTTAAACTCACCAAACTGCAGCTTCTTCATGGCAGCAACGTATTTTTCCTCTAGAGAGCGTAGAATGGAGAGGGGCTTTGGCCGACTTGACACCTTCCTTGAAGACTCCACCAGCTTCCTCTCTGGTAAGGAGATGGGGTTTGGGGTGGGAGCAAAAATCATGAAGACGAGAGAAAAAAGAGCAGAGAGGAAACATTCAGAGAGTGACTGTGGCAGAGAAACATCAGTCTCTGACCATTTTCCCTTGTGAAAATCCTGAAAGGCCAGCCTGCCACAGATCTATATATCAAAAAAGTAACTTAAGCAAGAAACCGGTTGCAACTGATCGCTGTCAAACACACACATACTGTTATGCACACAAGGAAGCGCCACAGAAACAGCTGGAAACAGCTACGACAGTTTAGGTGATATAGAAATTGCTTCCATACAACACTTATCAACATGTCCTATTTTTCAAACGATAACTTCAGTTTACACCCATGAGCCAAAACATTAAAACCACTGAAAGGTGACATTGATCATCTTGTTACAATGCAATGTATGCTGGGAAACTTTAGGCAATTTCTGTTCATGCCATTTTGACAAGCAACACCCCCCCAAACAGTGTTGCAGACCAAGTACATGGCCTCATGGCAACCCCAATCCCTGATGGCCCACAGCAGAACCGTTTGCCCTATGAAACCACAAAAACTGCTCATGAATAGCTGGAGGAATGGAACAAAGAGCTCAAGGTTTTGACCAGAGGCCATTCATTAGTTACAGCTGCCCTGATTTTCCCCTTCCATCCGACTGCCTTTGGGACCGACTGCCAAGCTGGTTCCCAGTCCATTCCCAGCCACTGGGAGAAAACTTAGACCATGTGTTGATTTAGTTTGTTTAAGCAGATGAAATCAGTGAAGATCTTTCTGTTCTGATTAAAATGTCACTCCCAGGAGCTCAGTCGGTAGAGTGCACAACCCATATACAGACCCCCTGCAGAGGCCCATGGTTCAAGCCCGACCCGTGGTCTCTTGCTGCATGTCATCACCCTGCCCCCCGTCATCTCCCAGGGCGCCCGCCACCAAGAGAAGTGAAACATTTCTCCCCGCACCGACTTGTTTTACAGTTTCATCAGAGTTTTTTAAGCCTCTGTTTTCATAGTACATAAACAAAATGGTGGGGACTTCTGATTCACAAGTTTTCTGTATTTGAGATATTTTTTGCTACACAACATTTTTCCCCCATAGCATGTTAGGGGATGAATAGGCAGTGTAGTTACAAATTCTTGCTTTATGTATCAGCAGAGCCAGGTTTAGACAGTTTATTATATTATCCTTCAGCAGGTATTTTAGCTGTAACAACCTTGAGCTAGCTACACATTTCTGTGTTTATATGTGCAGTGTTTATTCAGTTTGGGAAATCCCAGGATCTCTGGAGGATTCCAGGTGAACTCAGCAGGGACGAGATCTCATCACTTCACCAAAAATTGCTTTAAGAAAAAATAAGCCAATGTTTTTGTATTGTTTTGCGCAGGATTGCTTCTGACTTGTGTAATCTGCTAATAATTTCAGAGCATGTGAAAAGTCCAAAAGTAATAATAAAATGTAATAAATTCCCAAATCCACAACCTGTTTTTACCGAATGAAATATTCTGCTCTTCCACTGTAATAGTTTGTCCCAGCACCACTGAATATGAAGTCAACCACTGAGACGATGAAACGTGCAGTTTGTTTCCTTCCTGTTAAATCATTCATTCCCCAGCCACAGTACTTCACTTCCATGCAGTACTGTTGAAAAAGCAAAAGCTGAAGCATCATGTTGATGACCTCATGATGTGGGAGCCTAATAATGGTTAAATATGCTCTGTGTGGAAATCACACTCTCACACACATCAGATACTGTATGCCTATGATACAGTAAGAACAGCTGACTTTCAACTAGAACTGAGCGTTGCGATCGTATGCCTCCACGCACCACTCAAGTTGCTATTCCAGAATGTGGCATCAAACAATGGCCAAACTTTGAATTGGACGCCAGAAGGTCACATTGACCTTTGTTCACAAGAGTGGGATGGACCAACAACTTGAAAAACATAATGCCTCCAGCCATGACTATTACTGCTTCAGAGTCAGAAAAACAGACCAACGTCCTTGATAAGAATTAGATTGTTGGGCTGCAGTCGATCACAGCTGAGGGATTTTCGATTTTTTTTAGAAGCTACAATTACAGACCCATTTTCTTGTCCTTGCACCAAGAGGGCAGGCCACAGAACACAGACGAGGGTGTGAGGGGAAATAGAAAGAGAGGGCTAGGAAAATGAAAAGTACTGAATGCCCGTCAATAAAGGTTTTAGAGACAAAACGTGGCCAGGAGTTGTTTTTGTTTAAATGTTAAAGTTCTCATCTACTCAAAATCTTAAACCCATTAACCCTTTTACTTGAAACTGTGTTTTTGTTGGACAAGTTCAAATGTACTGATACGTATAATTGTTACCCAAGAGTCTCTGGCTGGGATTTAAATCTGCTGCTACAGTGTCTGGTAATAAAAATGTCTGATGGAAACATACCCTGGTTGGCCTGCCGCAAGCTGGTAGTAGCCGCGTAGACTATCTCAGCTGTCCTCTGGATGTCAGGCACCAGCAGAGTCAAACCCTCAGGCTCTGGATCCGAGCTATCGGTCTTCATTACACCTTTACTCTTGTCTTTCTTTGACCTGGAACAAAAAAAAATACACATCAACCACTCTGTGATATTGGGTGCTGTATGATTGGTTTTCAGAGATCCAACATGTGTGAATTGTTTACAAAGGCAATATAACTTTTTCCTTTTGAGGTCTCGCATGTCTCCCATGTACAAATATTTACAACAACAGAAAACATACAGACATTCCAATACATCAAGAGCCTCCCAGAGACTGGCAGGCACACCCAGGTTTAAAAGAAAAAAGGTAAATTAACAAGAATAAATATATATGCACAGCCACACAAAACAGGGCGACTTCTACACAGGTATAATATAATAGTCAGATATAGGCCATTAAATAACATTTTGTTAAGTGTAGAGTGTCATAACAGGAATGGTTGCCATACTTTATGTAATTAACTGACCAATCCCAAGGTATTCTATCAAGCTTTTCTAGCTTCAAGTGAGCAATTACCTCATCGACCCAGCAGTGCCTGCGCTCGGTCCTTTATGTCGCTTTGAGCAAGACTAAGTCTAGGCCTGGGAGAGACTCCTATCTCTTTGAGCCACACCAAATACGGTTTAATTCAGCTCTGGGCATTTGGTCTTATTACATATGCATGATTATGTTTCAAAGATCTTGTCCTGAAACTGTCTCCTCCTCTAATATGTAACATTTGTGTTCCATATTTCAAATTTAAAGTGACTATGAGGAACTTTCAGTTTTTGTTGATTCTAGCCTCTTTTGACAAAGGGGTCCGACACTAGTGCCTGCTGTTGTAAAGATCTTTGCAAGCTTTTTGGAAGTGAGTGACATTAATACTGCAGGATGGATTATGATGAGGTGATGTATTTGTTTATGTATGTATATGAAATATTATATGTGATATATGTGATCAGACCTGAGCACAGGCATTAACAATAAGTCTTGTCGCTGATGGTCTCATTTGCTGTTACAGTTACAAATATAATACTCAGAGGAATCACAGGACTGTTTCATGAACACTTAAAAGTTCCTTGTAGTCACTTTAAAACAAATTAAGTGTGCCAGGGATAAACTCCATCTCACCTAAGGCGATTGGTGTATGTGTCCACACATGTCTTCATCTTGGCCAGCAGCATCCCAACAGAGGTCTGTCCCTCAGAGTGCTCTTCATCTTCCTCCTCCTCGTCTTGACCTGAGTCTCCGGAGAGAGGCAGCAGCAGAGGAACCAGGGCTGTGCAGGTGGAAATAGCCCTCAGCAGCTCCAGTAATGCCCGATAAAGGGGCACATGGCGTGCCATATCCAGAACTGCAGAGAGACATGAAGGATACAAAGTCACGCTCGAGGGGCAGTGCAATAAAAGAGAGACAGATACTCTGAGCAAGGTGTTTTTGTGCCCTCAGGCTGCCGCTGGTGACGGGAAGCTTTATGAAGGTCAGCACTGGCAGCACTGAGCACACTGCTGCTGTACATGACTTTAATCAATGACAATGTCAACTGTGATTTTACATGGCTGTATTGACCTAAATGGAGCAAACTTTTCCTGGACACAGTGAATCATGTGTTTTTGCACCAGCCTGATGGTGTTTCTACCACTTCGACAACTACCACTATAGTGTAGCACAAGAGGTTTCAGAGACCTGAAAAAAAATGTGTAAACTGCTCTCATTAGCACAGACAACAGGCCTGGTCTACACACCACTGAATCCTCATGTGTTTTGGAGTGCGGTGTCCAAAAGAGAACACCCAGTTAAAGGTTTCAGTACAGCAAATGTTACTCACACCATGGAAACTTCATGTAAATTAAATAATCAATGTCGCACGAGGCTTAAAGATCTCTTCAGGATTCTAATCAGAAATGTAAAGCAGTGATTGTCAGCATCCGGCCTGTAAAAGCTTCCCATCAATTCATTCAAAGATTGTGGTAGAGGCTCAGTCCATCCTCTGAGTGGCATTAGATTAGCTTACTGACCCCTGACAAAAGCCCAAAAAGTTTGTACTTCAAACCATTCTACAAAATGGATTATCCGCCACCTCCATCCTCTCTACTCTGTGGACCCACAGTCAAACCCAGGCTGGCCACTCCCTGGAGCTGACAGCAGTGCAGTGGCTGAACACCTTCAGAGTGATCAGACAATCATCAACACCTTGACTGCACTGGGCATGTCTCCATACCTCAACTTTTCATATTTTTAACTATTACACGTTTTTAAAATATGAACCTTTTTTCAACATTGTTTTACAATGGAAGTAATGGAAGAAAGCTCAATAGCTCTGACTGTATTCCAGTTCCTTACCAACTTTTCCAGCAATGTTTTTTTCATCTCTCACCTTCTTTAACCAAACAGTCCAATTTACAGGTTTTCAGCAGTCTAATATCATGAAACTAAAATGCACAGCACTAAAGGCAGTCCTTTGTAGCGATGCTTTCAGACTGAGTTCAACTGTCAGCATTCGTACTGCATTTTCACAGGAAATACATTTTCTAGTTATTATTTCAAAGCTACAGACTCCATTTCAGCTTTGAAATACTCACAAGAAATATATCTGTCAAAGTTGTGTGCATGTGCTAAAAATACTTCACTTAGGAGATTTTTTACAGCCCATTTCACAGTGTGTCACATGACTACCTATAGTGTAGCGCAGGAGTTTTGGAGACCTGAAAAATATTTGTAAACTGCTCAGTGAGCAAATAATAAGCATTAAAGTGCAACATCAAGCCTGTTCTCTCTCAAAATGCCAACAACTTAATCAACTGAGGTTTCATATTTTATATTCAAAACCTTAGTCTTTCTCATTCACAGCAAGAGAAAAAGCAGACTGACTTGTTCTCAGCTCATCAATTCTTCCACTTGCAATATCTTCCTTATACATTCTCAGTTTCTCAAGCTCGAACTAAAAATACCAAAATCACACCCATTGGTTTACTGTAATGGTCAGTAAAAACAGAACTAGAAAACATAACAACAGTGGTTACCACTGTGAAAAACTCATGGGTGCTCAACAGCAGTGGGTGCCTGGGCTTGTTGATGACACACAGGACTTTTGTCTGTTGACTCCCTATGTGGAAAAAGGCATTGAGCATGTGGGTCACAATGCGGGTAGCTAATAATCTGTCTGACTCAAGCTCATCGCTGGACCGTGTCAAGTCTTTCCGACTTCCAGGCCATTATTGTGATGACAGCTGTATTTCACAACTCCAAGCTTAAACGTAGCGTCATACTTTTTATTTTTCTTCCTCCTTACGTCATCATTTATGTCCATTTGCTGTCCATTCTCCTCCATGTTGACCTGTTCTCCGGTGTGTGAAGGTGGGGTGGTAAACTCACGCGCTGCGAGTCGTTCTCTCTGACACTTCCGTTTTTTGTCAAAATAAGAGTTAGTCGGTCATCTAAGATTACGGTACACCCTTTTCTAACGTTAACTACTTCTCTTATTTTGACAGAAAACGGAAGTGCCAACTGTTTACTTCTGCAAAAATAATGCAAATAATCACCCCGGCGGTTATTCGGGTGGGCGTTTAATACGCAAGAAGGGTGCTGACCCCAGGCGTTTAAAAGAACCAGGTGGCTATTTGCGGCCCAGCGATTAATTGGTGAAATACAGTAGTTAACATCAATGCAATTATAATGCCATGTTTCATGGAAAAAAACTCTTTATATATCATTCTGAGCGCTACGATGAGTTTTCAGGGATTTCATTAATGCCAGGAGAGGGACACAATAGTAATAGTACTTGTATTACCCATCCAGCAGATGGTGCTCTGTTAACTTCAAACCAAAATCTATCTTGGATCTTCAGGAAAAATCATAACCTGGTTCATTTCAAGCACAGCAACATGCTGAGGCAGAATCTTGTCCATCTTAAGGAAAAACAACCAGGAAACAGAGTAATGTAGTTTATGCTGTTTAGTGCAGCCAGAACTGCACAGATCTGTACATCTGGGAAACAGAACAACCTCTCCATAAACTAATGGCAAAACAAAGATCAGGACTCGTCTGCTGTCCACCTATATCTGAGGGAGGAAAAATCATTACTTGAGGACAACAATGTAAACATCTTGGCAAGAGAGGACAGATGGTTTGAAAGAGAATCCATCTTTGTCAAACTGAAACGGCCATCTTTGAACAGAGGAGGTGGCCTACGACACTACCTACAATGCAGTACTGAGTTCCCTCCCCAGACAGCTCAACAACCATTCACACCTGGGCTCACCTAGCCCTACCTACCCACAAAGGCCGGTTCGGTCAACGACCCACAAGTGGCCTAATGACTCTGTAAGGACACATCCACACAGGGTTTAAATCCTGCAACTTCCCTCCAGTTAGCTTGAGCTGAGGAAGCCTCTTGGATCAGAGGTGAAACCCCTTCAAGTCCAGTTGCCTACCATATAGCACTTAGAATATTGTCAAGAAAGACATTAAATACAGAGAAAACACAAGCTGTACTGAAGGCACATTGCAATAGGTGGAAAGAAACGGATGGCATGCAGAAAAAACATTTAATTTCAATGGACATCTGGCCACTCTTTGGTTACCCACTGATCCTCCACACACCCTTACATTTCAATTGTTTTCCTTGTTGCCTATTGACCCAACCCATTGATATACATTGATACATACATTGAGTTTTTAAGCATTTCTCCTTAGCCAACCAGTGGAACCCAATGTAAAATTGTACGGTGAAAACTTGGTAGCGGTTACTAATGTTCTCAGCCTTAAGCAGATGCCACAATGCTACCTCGTTTTTGTCGTGTGTCACACCCTTTGTCATGTTTTAGAAAACAGTAAGCCTACCTGAGTCATTGCGTAGGTAGGAGGACATGGCAGGGATGAGACAGGACTGACTCAGCAGCTCCTGTAACACTGCTGGCAGGGCTGAACTATTGTGGGCTCTGCTATCCGCTGAAGAGGCATCAGCACTGAGGCAACTGCTGGAGCTTGCTGGGTTGATGTAGCTGGCCAATACCTAGTAAACAAAACAATTTAGGCATACTGTGGGACAAACTCACCACACTGGAACAGTTCTGTCCTTGACCTTGCTATGTCATGCACACTGAAGACATTTTATGTAGTTTTCAGGGGAATCAGCTTTTTATAATGTAAGAAAGGAAATCTTGATTTATTTAAAATGGTGTAAGAGATGTGTAATCAAAGGCAAATACAGAAGTGAACCTCAAACTTCCAACACATCAGTCTTACTGTGCCTACATCAAGGACCCTGTTCACATGTTATAGCATGCCAGAGCTACACAAACTCTTTGGAAATTAACCACAAGGAGTAAGCAAAAGGATGAGAGGCAACAATCAAGGCATTCAGGTCTTCTGTAAATATGTATTGTAGTGGCCACAAAGCAGAACAGCTGCTGAGCACGACAAACAGGGAAGGATAGACATATTAACACTAACATGAAACATGTAACACAATGTGCTGAAGGTAAAGGTGTACAATAACTTTCTGAAAACACTATTTCCATAATCTCAGTTTTAAAATGTGGTGACATTGATTGGTGCTTACCTGAAGTAGACAGGTGACATGTTCCTCTTCTAGCCGTTGTTTGGTGAGGGCCTGCTCCACATCCCAGCCTGAGGCTGTTGATCCAGTCCCAAAACCAGTTCCTTTAGCCCAGTACAGCTGCTGCTCCTCACTGGTCCCCCCAACGTGACAACTGGATATCTGTGGCTATCAATGCAGACATCAGCATGAGATTAGCTACAAGGTAAGAGGGAGGGGGACTTTTCTCTGAATTCAATATGTGAATGCAAAACAGGCTTTCTGTAACACACACACACACACACACTGTATGTAGTAAGAAGTAATTGAACACCCATTCTTCAAAGATTTATTTTTGTTTAGATTTATTCAGATTACCTCACTGTGGACTGTTGCAAGCTAACGTTAAGCTAGTGACTCTGTCTATGTAAGCTAACGTTAAGCTAGTGACTCTGTCTGTGTAAGCTAACGTTAAGCTAGTGACTCTGTCTGTGTAAGCTAACGTTAAGCTAGTGACTCTGTCTGTGTAAGCTAATGTTAAGCTAGTGACTCTGTCTGTGTAAGCTAACGTTAAGCTAGTGACTCTGTCTGCGTAAGCTAACGTTAAGCTAGTGACTCTGTCTGCGTAAGCTAATGTTAAGCTAGTGACTCTGTCTGTGTAAGCTAATGTTAAGCTAGTGACTCTGTCTGCGTAAGCTAACGTTAAGCTAGTGACTCTGTCTGTGTAAGCTAACGTTAAGCTAGTGACTCTGTCTGTGTAAGCTAACGTTAAGCTAGTGACTCTGTCTGTGTAAGCTAACGTTAAGCTAGTGACTCTGTCTGTGTAAGCTAATGTTAAGCTAGTGACTCTGTCTGTGTAAGCTAATGTTAAGCTAGTGACTCTGTCGGTGTCCAAATAAAACGGACTGCATTTGACATTTAACAATCAAGATAACAAAAGACAACATATGTGAGTAACAGAGACTGGCACAGTGGAAGTTACTGTTCTTCTGCTGTCATTTGGGATTTTCATGCTGCTTCATATCGGCGTGTCGCTGGTGAACTTTGCATTAGATGGCCGCATGGTAAAGTTATTCCACATATTTATCTGGTTACTGGACTTGCCCCACTCACCAAAGTTAAGACTGTTAAATTGCTCATGCAGATTCTGAACATGCAATGCAGTCATGCCACTGCCAGTGTAAAGGGTTGTCACTAAACCATCAAGTTTGTAGTTTACGCTATGAGTAACCGGCGTTACAATAGTGAAACAGAGACGGCATATTTTAGGTGGAGCAGCAGTTATTTTCAGTGTGATGCATTAATAATACAATTCTATAACCAACACCCTTATCACGCGCATAAATTACAAATAAAGCTCTCTTAAATGAAGTCATTAGTTATTATTAGTTTTATTTAAATACTAATTATCTTCGCCACACGATGACATTACCATGCCAGTGTGTATGGAGCCTACATGCAAAGCGTAAATCCCTGCCTAACTCGTAAATGCTGCACAGCCATCAGCCACTATCAGAGCAAAGTCCTGCTGACCATGATATTTTATAAAAGGATCTATCGACCTCTGCTGAGTACTCATGTTATATTGTAGAAATAACTACTGAGTATTCCCAGGTCAGAATGTCATGATGATGCACAATGCAGCTAGTGCAATCACATCACCAAATGGTCTTTATTTCTATCTTTGCATTTTTCATCATCTTTCATACCTAAACCCTGTTCTTTGCAATAATATTCAACTAGATATTGGTAGCAATAATTGGCACCTCGTCCTGCCACAGTCACCTACAGATTTACTTCTTTGTTTTTTTAAGTGTACAATATATTACCAAGCCAAGTACTGTTCAATTGAAGTCTTCTCAGTCAGTTTCAGTTCATTTTCCATTGCTTCTCACCGCAAAGGTGTCAATATTACAAATGTTTCTGACACTCGCCTGTTTCCCTCCAAGGCTCCACTTGCCATTTATCATTCAGGCTTAACAATTACGCTATTCGTCTGAGGCCAGTCTGGCCTGTCTTATTTCAGACTGAGACGAATGTTACGGTACAACTATGCCGTACTAAAACTCTTATGATTATCATTATACCTGTGTGAGTGTGTGTTGTGGGCCATACCTCAGACACATTGGTGCTGGCGTGGGGGTTGCGGGGGGCGTGGTGGCTGAGAGCTGACAGGCAGGCAAGGATGAGGTGGATGGCACCAATCTCCAGAGCCATGCGGCGTAGAAGCACACCGTCATCAGTGGTCAGAGGGGTGCTGCTGAACAGTGCACGCAGGACGTGGAATGGCAGCGTGGGCAGCACATTGGCTGATGGAGACTGCAGGATATGACCTAAGAGGATTCCAAATCAGACAGCTGAATCAGAGGGACTGAGGGGATTTTGTTTAGGTTGAGGATTCAGAGGAATTTATATGCTTCAGAAGAAGAAGACGAATCTCTATTTTTATGACATATCATACAATGTAGAACATAATGAAAATGGATCTCTCCATTGAACCCATCCTGAAGGAGCAGTGGGCAGCCAGCGTACAGCTCCCAGGACCACTCAACACACACATTTCCTTATTACACATGTCATAATTAGCATGAACAATTTTCACCTTGTTAAAAAGCAGTGCTGATTTTACACTAACATTCACACATAATTTAAGGAAAAACTGAGGAAAAACCCATTGGGTGAATAATGACACGGTGTTTATTCCACATGCACCTCTCCAGCAGTGGCCTGAGTGCTGTGTGACTTGTTTCACTAAACGAGATGGGCAAAGACTCTGATATCAGTCACTTACAAACCCTCTACTTTCTAAGAACTGGAAAACAAACTTGGTATCAGAGAGGAATGTTCATATATGATTAATATGAGACAACATCATCTCTCTCTAAGTAGTTCTCAAAGTAGAAAGATAAGATTAATATTTAAGAAAGCAGAGTCAGACACAAGAAACACAACAGAGGATACAGAGAACTAAGAGTGTTAAAACCCCTATTTTTTGCTACATGTGCACACAGTGCACAGTGAATAGCCCTGTTCACACAGAGACTCTGCAATTATCACCACAATGAAGGCCTCACGCCGTCTTTGTTTGTTCACACTGAACCAAGTAGTGGCGGCATGAAGCTGCTCCAGTGTGTCATTTCAAACAACATGGCGGCAGTGCAAAACTAAAAGCGTTGGACGGTACACATCGTGACGATGAGATCTGTGTGGGTTTTTTTTTTTTAAACATGTTTCCCCCAGTTTCCACCTGTTAATCTAAAAAATTATTCACCGACTGTTTATAATCATATGGATGCTGTTATAATGCGTTGGACGTTTTTTTGCTTTAAATTACATCCCATCATTTCTATCAGTTAATAGCCGACCTTGTCCGGCTCTCACTCCCACAGAGACAGACTGTTGTCCTTGGAAAGCTTCACTGCAGGCTCAGTCAGGAGAGGTTACCATTGTGGTGATTTCCCTCTTTAAATGTGGTGATTATTTTCTAAATAAGTTTGAAGAGACAGTACAACAAGACATTGTAATGTAACGTTTTTTGCTTGAAATCGCGTCATATAATTATCACCATTCAGCTGCAGGAGCGGTCTGGCTCTCACTGCTGGGGACAGACTCTGCCTCCGTAACGTTCACAAAGACAGAGCGGTGGAATATCGGGGCTAGAGTCGGTGTTGGCAGCTGTTTATTGTTTTCAGACTTACTGCCTTCTCCATCGTCTGTGACTCCCAGCACCAAGCGCAGGAGACACTGGGCATGCTTCCTCTCCTTTAGCAGCACCTCGGCGTACCCTGGCAGGCGTAGGAACAGGCCGAATGCTGCCAGTGAATGGGCGGGAATGGGCGACATGGTCTGCACTGAGGCCGATGACGAGGAGGACGACTGGGACTGCTGTTTGTTGATGGGCGGTGGCTCGGCGGCGATGGACTCTGGCGCCTCGTATACCAGCTCACCCGACTGCTCGATGGTCACCCACTCGAACTGGTCGCTGTCCTTGGGTTTCTCCTGTGTAGCAGAGGGCACCACTGGGGCACTGACCTGTGAACAACCAGAGGGACAACAGAGGGACACTTCAGCAAAGATGAGTGGTGAATGTGGGACAATACTGACGGCTGAATTCAGGAAAGCAGGACGCTGCAGTGTCATGATGTGGCAAATTCAAGCCTGAGGGAAAGGAGAGATTTTTGATTTCTCTACATACAGTGAATGAATTATACAAAACTATTTACCTTCATCTGAGACTGGCTCTGAAAAACATTTTATATTCAAAGTAAAAGCACCAGTTTCATCCTCATTTAATCAAGGAGACAGCCTTCTGGCAGACCCACAATCTCTCAATCAAAACTAAATATGTTTGCCAAGTGTTGTGTGGGGAAAGGCAGGAGGACGGGGATGCAGAGCAGGAGCTCTGCTGCTCAGCTGCTCTGCTATGGAGGACAGAGCTGAGTGCAAAGTTGCCTTTGGACCTTCTAATGTGACACTGGCAGTAACGTCAGATTATCTCCCCAAAGTTAGAGCAACAGGAGACCAAATGAAAATGCCGTTACACAAAATGTGGATTTCTCTGGGTTTTAAACATTCAAGTTCACAACTCTACAAAATACATGACAAAGGTCTTGTCATTTTTGGACATTTTAATGCAAAAATACATATAAAACATATACAGACCTGCCAACCTTGAAGAAATTTTATGAGTACAACCCAAGCCTAACTGTAACCTAAATGCCGTTCTGTAATCATTCTATTTATTTATCTTACATTAATCAGCACCTAGCCTGTCTAAAACCTTCTAGATTTCTAGACATTTCACCACTAATGGGAAGGTTGGCGAGTGTGATAGACTCGCCTATTGACACTATGAACGTTTTTTTCTTATCATCCTTTTATTTTTAATATCATTATGTTTTTGGGGGCCGGGGAGTATTTGTATTTGTGGGACTGTGCTCGTTACCTGTCGCCCCTCGGTGACTGATGTCACTGTCCGTCTTGCACACGGTGCAGAACGCGTGATGGGGCAGCGTGTGGAGGGGAGGCCATCTCTCCCGATAGCTGTCACGAAATCTTTGTGGTTTCCGAACCTTTTTTGAGGCGGTTCCGCCATGACACACAAGCCTAACGTTACAGTTCTGTCTGTGGCAGTAATGGATTCAGAGAAACGTGACGGTTGGCCTGCTATTTGCAACACACACACAACAGCGATGAACGGTAACTTTGACGAGTGGTTAACACAGCCGGGTAAACTCAACGTCTTCATTTGACCTTTTCAGTGCTGTTTGCATTGGCAGTGACAGCAAGCGGCGAAGAGGGATCAGTTATCCGGCCAGCCTGGCTTACTTGAGCCACTGAATTGAACTGAACGCGCGGAGCATTTGGCCAGGAGGGGCAGGTGGGCGAGGGTGTTAAAATGCAGCACTCTGATTGGCCAAAAGCTTTTCACTGTTGTTGCTCAGCGGCAGAATCATCTACATAGAATATTAATTTATTATATTATTTAATAATTTATTACATACATCTTGCATAGAAACTAAAAAAACGGCAAACTGCGAGATGCAACAAAATGCATACCTGATGAGTGCAAGCGTATTTAAGGGTCAAAATGCGTACCGAGTATGAAAAATGAGTACATGTTGGCAGGTCTGCATATATTTTCAATGCACAATAAATGGCAGTGCTATTTATTGTCATCGTTTTTTGGTTTATTTTAATCAAATTTCTGTGTTTTAAAATGTTTATTAACATGCTAGGTGAAGATTTTAGCCCATCTTCCCTACTTTGATGGTACTTTGTTTCTCTGTGCATATGCCTGTGTCTGTAGCAGGCTTTAAGCTTCACCTGCTGAATGACATCAGGGTAGAGCAGGGGCAGCCTCTCTGCAATGAGGGCCAGGCCGCCCATGCCTGCAAAGACCTGCAGCGGGGACTGGATGTGGTTGGTCTCCAGCAGGGACTCATCAGTGTTGACGTCCAGACATTCTTCACTTGGTGTCATTGGTTCGTCTTCAGGACAGCTGTTCAGCAGGTCACAGTGATCCACTGCAAGGACAGCAAAGAGAGGACCTGTTATATCTTCATGCATCTGGGACACTTGTTAGCACTGTTTCTTACCAGAAGGCAAATGTGAGGAGAATCAATCAATTAAATGAGAATTCAACATTCTTCTTTCACTGTTTGATTTAGTTTGATTTGTTTGTTTGTTTTATTGTCTAAATTTGGTATTACATTTGCTAACTGGAATATTATTTCAAGATTCCGTCTCAATTACTGTAGAGATGCGTGTTTTTGGTACCTTTCTCAGTGCGTAGCCTCTTGAAGGAGTCTGTCTTGGAAAGGCCGGGGTCAGAGATGACCTTGGATCCAAGTTTGACTGTCAGGTTAATTGACTGGTAGCCCTGTGGCAGCTTGCGGTCATACAGGAGTGTCAGCAGCTGGGCCAAAGTCATCTCAGCTGGGAGGGGTTGACCTGAGATAAAAGACAGTGCAAACGCAAAACGTCAAGTGACTAATACATGAACGCTGAATATTTGGTTTGAGCGTTGGACTCAAACACCTTGATGTCCTGCAGACCGGGCATGTTCATTTTGTACTTCTATAAGCAGTACCTGGAAGCAGCTTGTGGTATAGGTGGAAGACAGGCACACTGATTGTTTTAGCTGAAGGATCCACACCAGATGAAGCAGTTAACTTGTCACTCAACACGCGACCCCTCCTTGAGGGAGGTCGGGGAGGGGTTGAAAGAGCTCTCTTGGACTGGGACTTCAAACCTGATGGCAGAGAGAAAACTCAATGTTAACATCACAGGCCTGTTTCCCAGGAGATTACTGGTGAAACAATTATGGTTGTTTCCAGTGGTTATACCATAATTACTGACTAAATTAAGCAAGCAAGGCTAATCATTATACAGACATACATACACATATGTATATACACATATATATATTTATATATATACACACACATACACATACATATGTATATACTAGTGGTGGAACGGTTCACAAAATCCATGGTTCGGTTCATTTCACGGTTTTGGGGTCACAGTTTTCGGTTCGGTTCAGTTGTTTTTTTCAATCTTTTACACTCTGAAAAATACCATGTATCAAATCTATAGCCTAATGATTAGATTTTTTTTTTAAATCAGATATTCTTAAGGACATGTCATGGAATCATGCAAAAACTGAAATAATGAGGCAGCTTGATTTGGGATTAAGCACATCACTGTAACAATCTTAAATTAAAGTGAAGTGAGATTTTGAAACAGCAAGAGGAAAGACATTGCTGCATTTACACGTTTATATATTTATTCGGCAAAAAGATTAACAATTGTTTGCCTTCTTCTGCAATGAAAATGCACTAAATCACTAAAATACAACAGCAATCACTGAACTGACTGAAATAGGATCCATTTATCTCTGACAAACATTGTATCCTAGAAAGTAAAAAGAGGAAAATGGCTCTTAAAGCTCGGACTCTTGAATTAGTGCAAACAAAATACTTTAACTTTCCTATTTTTATGGCCACATTACAGGCACAGGGCATCAACATCAACACGTACCTCATGACGTAATGTTGATGTGAAGTTGTGATTGGCTACATGAACTGCGTATTGTGTTTTATTTTGAAAGGGGGCGGAAGTGTATTACGTTGATTCTGTGTCGGATTTCCTGTCTGGTGCAATCTGCTCTGTTGAGCTTCACGCGGTTTAGCAACAGCTCCGTTAAAAAATAGAAGTGCTACAGATTCTCACACACACACACACACACACACACACACACACACACACACACACACACACACACACACACACACACACACACACACACACACACACACACACACACACACACACACACACACACACACACACACACACAGCAATCAGGCATAACATTCTGACCACTGACAGGTGAAGTGAATAACACTGATTATCTCTTCATCATGGCACCTGTTAGTGGGTGGGAGATATTAGGCAGCAAGTGAACGTGTTGTCCTCAAAGTTGATGTGTTAGAAACAGGAAAAATGGGCAAGAGTAAGGATTTGAGTGAGTTTGACAAGTGCCAAATTGTGATGGCTAGACTAACTGGGTCAGAGCATCTTCAGAACTGCAGCTCTTGTGGGGTGTTCCCGGTCTGCAGTGGTCAGTATCTATCAAAAGTGGTCCAAGGAAGGACCAGTGGTGAACCGGCGACAGGGTCATGGGAGGCCAAGGCTCACTGATGCACGTGGGGAGCGAAGGCTGGCCCGTGTGGTCCGATCCAACAGACGAGCTACTGTTGCTCAAAAAAATTAGACAGATCTTGCTAAATATAGCTTCAGAGTTGAAAAACCCACTTTTTGGCTTATCTTGGCTAATATCCTTGAAACCTTGGTATGTGAAAGTGTTGATATCCATTGTATATACACTTCAAAGTGTTATTCTATTGCATCATTTATAACTTTTAGAAAATTGGCTAATTTTTCGTACTTTTCACTGGCTGTCATATCATTCAGTGGTTTTATTTCATCTGTAGACATCTGTACTGTGTTGACTTTCTGTGTGCTATCTGTTGAGCCTGTATTTCATTGGGCTCTGGATATTTGCAAGCAATAGCTTGCAATTATTAAGTATTATTAAGTATTCACCCCTTCAAGAGGGTATTTTAGTAGATGCACCCTTGGCCTCAATCACAGAACTGAGTCTGTGTGGATAGGTCTCAATCAGGCTTGCACATCTGGACACTGCAATTTTACTCCATTCTTCTTTGTGAAACTGCTCACACTCTGTCAGGTTGCATGGGGATCGACGTGAACAGCCCTTTTCAAGTCCAGCCACAAATTCTCTTTGAGGGCTTGAGGGATTGAGGGCTGGACTTTGACTAACCACTCCAGAACATTCACCTTGTTGTCTTTAAACTATTTCTGTATAGCTTTCGCTGTATGCTTCGGGTCATTGTCTGGCTGGAAAATAAATCTTCTCCCAAGTCCTAGTTCTCTTGCAAACTGAATCAGGTTGTCCTTCAGGATTTCTCTGTATTATGCTGCATTCATTTTACCCTCTACCTTGAGATCCTTCTAGGGTCTGCTGCTGAGAAGCATTCACATAGCATGATGCTGCCACTACCATTCTTCACCGTGGGGATGATGTGTTTGTAGTGATGTGCAGTGTTTGGTGTCCGCCAAACATGGCATTTAGTCTGATGGCCAGAAAACTACATTTTGGTCTCATTAGACCAAAGAACCTTTTTCTAGTTGACCTTGGAGTATCCCACATGCCTTTAGGTGAACTCTAATTGAGATTTAATGAGCTTTCTTCAACAGTGGCTTTCTCTTTGCCTCTCTGCAATAAAGCTTTGACTGGTGTGGAACCCAGGCAGCAGTTGTTGTATGACAGTCTCTCCCATCTCAGCTGCTGAAGCTTTTAACTCCTCCAGGGTAGTGATAGGTGTCTTGGTCGCTTCCCTCGCTAGGCTCCTTCTTGCACGGTCACTCACTTTGTGAGGACGGCCTGCTCTTGGCATATTTACACATGTGCCATGTTCCTTCCATTTCTTAATGATGGATTTGACTGAACTGGGGATGTTCAGTGAGTTGGAAATGTTTTTGTATCCATCCCCTGACTTATATTTTTCAATTACCTTTTCACAGAGTTTCTTGGAGTTATCTTTTGTCTTCATGGTGTACTTGTAGCCAGGAATACTGATTAACAGTGACTGGAACTTTCAGACACAGGTGTCTTTATACTATAATCACTTGAGACACATTCATTGCACTCAGCTGATCTCCATTTCACTAATTGTGGACTGCTAGCATCAATTGGCTGGTCCTCTGTTGAATTATGTCAATCATTTTAAAGGGGGTGAATACTTATGTATCCACTTATTTTACATTATACATTTTAATTAATTGACATTGCTTTGTTTGTTTTTGTACATTTGGTTAAAAAAGACCATAATCCCATTTATAAAACTGGAACACATCCAAGAGGGTGAATACTTTTTATAGGCACTCTATATGCAAAAAAACCAAGCCATTTCAAGCTTCAACTTGCAAAATTTCCAGAACCCAATGAAAACAGGCTCAATAGGTATCAAATAGATAAAAAAAAAAATAAAAAAAAAAACCTTTATCTTTGTACTTTTGGTCTCAGCCGGAATTTCTTGTCAACGATTTCCTCATACATCACTGTGGCCGTGTGTTTCAGACTTATGCGCTGCCATGTCCACTTCCTCAAAGAGATCAGTTTTTCCCAGCGGGCTACGCCACAAGACAAGGTCCCCAGCGATCTTCACTCTTTGTGGGATGAGTCTACCTTCTGGGTGGCTGACAAATAGCTCAATGCCCTCTCTGGTCTTTTTAAATCTTCAGGCACATTTTCTGGGAAGAATTTCTGCAATTGCTCGGGTTCAACGACCCTGTGAATTTTGGCTATATCATTTAAACCAGAGCAAACAAGTCGTGAGCTCTTTTTGGACCTCTGGGTGTCTTGACTTTCTGTGTAGATAATGTCTGGTGTTACCCTTCAAAGCCATTGCTCTGACTCCATACACTACTAAAGTGATCTTTTCACTCCTCAGCTTCAATCTGTTGGCAGCTCTGTGGGTGATGCAGTTTGTTTCAGATGCCAAGTCTACCAGGGTTCCAATTTCTGCCCTGCATTGGTAATGACTTTTACTAGCATCATAAGAACTGGTCACTCTTCCACTATCAGCACAAACTGACCCTTTTCAGCACAGTTTGTTACTGCAGTCATGTTGGTAAAAGCCTCCTCACATTTTTCTCCCATTTCTGGGGAGAGCTGGACTATGAATTTCTCCTGTTCCACTGTAAGTCTATGTTTTCTCCTGCTGTCTTTTCCATCTTTATGATCCTCTGTCCTTCTGGATTCTCCCTTTGGTCAGAGAAAAAAACGGAGAAGAAAACTGAGAAGCCCCCCTTTCTGCAGTCTCTGTTCCTGCAGGTGTCTCTACATCCGTCAACCTCTTCATGGCATCCTAAGCACCTTTTACATGCTCCGAGCTTCTTTACAGCGTTCAACTTTTCAACCAGCTTCAGTTCCTTGAGTTGCTTGCAAATTTTTTTTTTCTATACGCTTTTTACCTCCACAGACATACACATCCTCCATCTTTCTTTGTCTCTCATTTCTTTCTCAGCTGCTCTAGTTTTTCCAGGATTTCTTCCCGTGTTTTCAAGAACTTACGGAGACCATCAAAATGGTTGTCTGGAGTGACATCATTGTTAGGGTTAACCATGAAGACAATGCAGTCCTTCTATACAGTGTCAGGTCGCTTGCCCTCTATAGACTTAATAACTAGGGGGTTCTTGATGGGACCCTTGGTGGTCCCAAGCTCTGTGACGTCCAACACAGCCTTTTCCACCATCTGTATTAAGTCAAAAACCTTTCTTGTCTGATTTGCCCTAAAGACAGGTATTTTCTTCTGTTCTTTATCTCCAAAGCTATTATAGATTTCCATTTCTGTTGCCTAGCCATCTGAATCTGATGTCTCCATCAGTGTTGTATGTAGACAGCAGGGGTGTCATGATCTCGATTGCGAGTCAGATATCGATCGAAACTATGTCACAATCTCGACCTCCGAAATCAAAGGCGGATTTGAGGATTTAGCCATGCAACCAGTATCACATCCGGCAGATGTGCAAAGAGGGGGGGAAAAAACAACACACACAGAGCATGTTGTAGCACAGCAAGGTAATGTTCCCTCCTCTCACCTGAAGCTGCAACCAATAAAAAGTATATCTGTGTAATTTAGATACAGAAGCACTTTAAGGCAAGGTCCTTTCCTGCTTGAGTTGCTTCCTTTCCCAAAAGCTTCCTCTGTCATTACCTAGAAGATTCCCCTCTACGTTGACAGCTTTTTTCTGACGTTATATCAAGCCTCTAATCCTTTTTCATGTCACATGTGGTTATCAACTGTCAAGTTAAACATGTTTTGCTCAGCTCCTGCCTAAACTTGAAACCAGCTAGGTTAACCTTAAAGGACGCATGGGAAAACTCACTGCCCTTTTCATCTATTCATCTGAATCCACTTTCAGTTTCAATCCATGTACTTTTTTGATTTCTTCTTTATAGTCCAGTTTTGTTGTTAATTGAGATAATTAGAATTAGTAGAGTTAGTTATATTGATAACCTTATGTTGATAACCTTTAAAGAGAACCAAAAAAAACCTGTTACAAGTGTACTTGTCAATACAGTGTAATTTCTTTGAATATGAATAATTACAGCATGTCTGTAATTATGCTTAATCAATATAGGAAGAAAACTTAATGCAACTACTGTTTGCAGCATTATGCTTAAACAATAACATAAACAGAACTCATAACAATCATGTTGTATGCAGCAACAATGTCAGCACTCCTACCAGTCACTTATAACAGAGCTTATAATGTTTGCAGCCGTGGTCAAAAGTTTAGATACACTTGTAAAGAACACAACGTATATCATGGCAGTTTTCAGTTCCACTGATTTCTACAATTTCCATTTTTATGTGATGGAATGAGTAACCCCTTTCACACAGAGACACGCATTATCGCCGCAGCGGCGGTTCGCCAATTCTCCGCCGTTGGTCATTCAAAATAATAAATGGGACATGGAGACATAATGCTAGCGCACTGAGCAGCAACATACTTCTTTTCATTTCCTCTCCCCACATATCACACACAACAACTCTTGCCCTACGAAAACTCTGAGGACACATGCAACTTAATTACGCTCTGTGGTGGGGAGCCTTTTAAATCGCGATGTTGCGATGGTCAGAGATAAGTAGTCGATGGCTGGCAGCTGACTAGTTATCACGAGAAAACTGAAGAAATAACATGTCTGACACATGATGGTTTAGGACCTGAGTATATCATCCATCTACGCATCTAAACAAACAAAACAAAAACAGCTTCTTTTGAAATACTTACTTTTCTTGGAAAAGCACCACTTGCACTCACTTCCAAATAGCACTTACTATAGTTTTAGGGCTTCCTGTATTTCCTATTTTTGAGTAACCAATTCACACAGTTCTCTTTTCAATAATTGGATTGAATGGATTCAAGTACCTGAGGCCACAACAACACTGTAGTTGTCCTGGAAGCCACTGTCTGATTTCATCTTTTCCTTCTCCTCATGATTCTTCTTTTCCTTGTCCTCCTTCTGCTCATTGATCAGCTTGGCTGTAATGCTTGGAGTGTCTGTTTGGATGAATAAAAGAGAGCAGGAAATGAAATGAGTGATATATTCCTTGTCTTGTCTTGTGACATCACCAGGATTTATTTCTTAATCAATGTTATGTGAAAAAATAAGTATCTAAAAGCTTTAAAAATAGATTTTTTTTAATGAAAGTGGTAGTCGCAGTAATAGAGCTACAGGCAGTGGATGATATGTCCCACATGCTCACAACTGAAGGCTGATGATATATGAGGGAGAAAGTCCATTTAAGGCTTTATAGGTTAGGAGGAAGATTTTAAAATCAGTTCTTGTGTCCAATGCAGTAAAAAAATGCAGAGATATAAGTGGAGATGATATATGGTCAAACTTATGACTGTGACTGATTGAATACTATTCCTAGGTTTTAATAGTATGGGTCTTAGAAACTGTGCAGCTGTCAAAGTTAATGGAGAAATTAGTGAAGAGTGAGCTGGATCTATCTGAACCAACAAACAGCCTTTCAGTGCCCCGATAGGCATACAGATGCAGGGCATTCTTACACAGCCAATGATGGACCTCTGATAAACAAATCTCTAGTGCAACCAACTAGGAGGACTCATTGGCAGTCACAGGAAGATACATTTATGTGTCCCATAGCAATGGTACATTATGTTGTGTTTTTTGAAAATGTGGTCCAAGGGCAGCATATACACACAGAATAAGAGAGTACTGAACCCTGTGGAACACAGCATCTGACCTAAGAGCATCCATTATGCCAGCCCCTCGAGACTAATAAGATTCTCTAGACCAGGGGTGGCCAGACTTTTTCTCTTGGGAGGGCCAAAACTAAAAAGATAATGGTGGACCATGGGCCAAAAGCAAGCACTTTGTTTTATCAATAACTTTTGTTGTATTGTGTTATGTTGTGTTGTACTGTTAAAATGATGAAATGGTACTGCAGGAAAGCCCAGAGAGGCAAGTGAGAAAAAAATTCCGGTGATCCATTTTCTAAGTTTCGATTAAAATGTGTTTATGGCTTAACAGGTAAAAAAATGTTTTGCTTCTTCAATTAATTCATTTTTGCACTTGCCTCTTGGGGCTTACGTACTACTTAGTTCCCCTAATTGACTGACCAAGTTTCACTCTGCCTGCCATGCTCAGATTAGGAAAAAAGTGTATAGTTAGGGATCCTACATAGGTCTAGTGAACGAGCATTTTATCTCAATAAAAAAATAATACAGCTGACAGTGATTCATATTATAATTTCTTTTCATCTTAATTTTTTTCTTTTATCATTATTTTGCTAGAAACATCTGGCGGGCCAAATCAACCATATTGCAGGCCATTGTTGGCTGCAATAAGGTTGCAGATTTGAGATTGGTCTATAATTGTTGAGTGTCTGTGGATCAAGGTTGGGTCTTTTAATAACGGTGCAACTACAGTTAGCAGCTGGAACAGTACCACAAGGGACAGATTTATTGATGATGCCAAGTGGAGGGTTTCCCATCGCAGTGAATGTAAACAGGTTTTTTACAATAAGGGGGCCCTCACACTAGGCAATCTGTACCGTGCCAGCTCACATTTAACCCCCAAAGTCCAGTTTGTTTGGCTAGTCTGAGAACCACTTTCTTGGCCCTGAAACGGGCACGAGCACAAGTACGCGTGCGCAACGTGGAAATGTTGAGCAATAGAGAGATAAGACACCTGGCTGTAGCTCCTACGGTGTTTTACACATGTAAATGTAAATAGACTCCCAAAATGAGACGCTAAAAAGTTTAAGAGTCAGCTAATGCTGCCTCAGATATTGCTGTGGAAGGATGGGCTGAAATATGTGCCACTAGAAACTGAATTTGAATCATTTATATTTGAATTTGAATTGCTAAACTTGAATAATTGCATTAAAAAACTGAATTTGTATTGTTTAATTTGAATCATTGCATTGAAAAACTAAATCTGAATATTATGTTTTTGAAATTGAATTTATTAGTTTGGAACTGAATTCCAATAAACTTGAAACTGAATGTAAGATTATGAAATTTAATTCAGTGTCTTCTCTGAAACTATATTTGATCCTCACTGAAAATTCAACTCTCTATATATTTTTACATTCAGTTCTCACAATTCAAATTCAATTTACTGTGACAGACATCCGGGTAGTTGAGGAAGAGCAATGGAGCACAGATACACAGGACTCCTCTTCGGCCAATCAGCACCTACGTTTTTGAGCACATAACATCGTAACCCCTCTCACACAGGAGAAATTACATAATTACATAATCGCCATCAGTAAACTGGACGCTGTCTGACTCTGTCACTCGCGGGGAGGGAGGCTGTTTCTGGGCGAAAGTTCACTGAAGACTCGGTCTGGAGGGCTGACCGTCGCGGTGATTTATTTTCATCACAAACACTTGGTAGTTAATTTTTTTTGCCAGTGACAGACACTGTTTTTCGGGCAGAAATGTGATGAGGAGTCAGTAGGACAGACAGGAGGACAGACAGGAGGACAGACGCTTCTCCACGTACATCTGCATATTTTTTTCCTCATATAAGTTGCCAAAGACAGTTACAGTTACTACATCACTGTTGTTTGGTCATGTAACGTTGCTTTGTGGGACATTTCTCTGTATTAAGTTGAGCTATTCATGTCAGGTGCCAAGCCAGAGGGAGCAGGGTAGACGTTCGGATGTAGGTAATAAGAAGCTAGGCGAGTCTCCTCGCTACCAGCTGAAGCAGTCCCTATTTAAATCCCTTTTAAAAGTAACATCTTGTAAGTTTAGGGACCTAACCCTTTACAATGGAGAGCTGGTCCAGTACTTCTTGGACAGGGGTATACTCGGGATCTAACACAGCAAACCCCAATTTCACCCCCTCCACTGTGGATGGGACCTTTAACATCTGGAAGCAATTAGAGATATGGAATATTGGTGACCTATATGTAGGAGAGACATTTGCATATTTTCAACATCTCCAGGAGAGATGTAACTTGCCAAATAACCATTTCCTCAGATATCTTCAAATTAGGGATTATGTTAGAGTACACCATTCTAACTTTGAAAAGGCAAAGCCTTACAAGCCAGAAAATTCCATTCAACTGTTTGCCAACTCACGCTACATAATCTCTCAACTATATGAGACATTACAAAGCCTGTGTCTTCCAAACATGGACAGGATCAAGGAAGAGTGGGAAACGGAACTGGGTATTTCAATACTCCCAAATGTTTGGGGGGGAGAGTCTAGAGTACAAACATGACTGTTCCATTAGCACCAGGTATTGTTTAATGCAATTCAAAATCATACACAGACAATATTCAATATTCAAAGACGAAATTGCATAAAATATTTCCAGAGGTCTCCCCTCTGTGCAAGAAATGTGACTCTATGGATGCCACTTTAGTACATTTAGTTTATGTCCCAAACTACAAGAGTACTGGTGTGACATATTCCAGTTTCTTTATGATCTTGGAAGTCCGGATGGAGCCGGACCCTGTCTCAATAATTCTGGGAATATCTGAGCTTTTAATGAAATTAAGCATTGCACAACAACGTCTCCTGGCATATGGTGTCATAACCACAAGAAAACGCATCTTACTTTTTTGGAAAAAGAAAGAGGTACCCTCCTTCAAGGGATGAGTTGGGAAGGAGACCTTGGGGAGGGTGGAGGGGTTTCTTTTACATGCATGTCTATTGGTTTACATGTGGGTTTTGTTTTGGGGGAATATTATTGCCAGGTCTGTCTGATGTATGTCACTGTTTTTGGTTTTAGTCTATTTACTTATAGGTGATTCTATTATTCTTAAAGAAACATGTAACTGTCGAACAACGATTTTGAACTTTTTGAATTAAATGTTTCTCAATATATATATTTGAATCAAATGAAAAACTTCTGCAGACGCCACTGCTCTTCTGAGGATATGTGTTCTGACAATGGTTGATGTGTAACACATTACATATGGAAATGTTCGTATATGTTAAGATAATGTTTAACCTGAGGTGGATGTGGAAATGGTGGGAATATTGTTTTGAGTGAGTTCACATGTAACTGCCATTGTGTGTATTGGGTTTTACAATTATAAAGGAGGAGGAAAGACTGCCTCTCATCAGTCATCATCTATGCGCTGCAGAGGTGTGACTGTTGCTGCAAGCAATAAAGAACTTCTAAAAAAGAAATACTGTGTCAAACTTGTTGTTTGACCAACTCTCATCTGCACTAGAATAGTGACTGATTTTCAGTTGCCGCGACACGGTGATGGACCTGCTCTGGGGATAGGGCCGAGCCGCTGCCGTCAGTTAAAGTCAGTGTGTTCAGCTCTCAGTACTTTTGTAGCTTCTAAGTGAATCTCTTTAGTTTCTCTCGTCCTGTTTCAGACATTCAGACATCTGTGTTTTACTGTTTGATCATGTTTGCTTTCAGCTGTTTCAAGAGTTATGTTTACTGTTAGTTAAGCTGGTGAAAATAAGAGGTTTCCTGTAATGCTGCCTCATAATAAAAGCTTTTAAATGACTAAATAACTTTCAGTGTGAATAGCAGCGATTCTTCAACAGTACTGAGGAGACTGGGACAAGCACATCAACACTTTAAGACACATCTTCAAGTAGGTTGCCCAGTTATGATAGAAAAGCAAATCTCCAGCTGCTGCACTTTTTTGGAGGGCACTGATACTGAGAAATGAGAGGTAAATGAACATTCAATTGAATCAGAGAATGATCAGATAGTTATGGAGTGGAGGAGCAGACTTAAAGGTCAGTGACCATTGTGACCATTGTGTACATTTTTTTGATTGACTGAATCCTTTTATTCGTTCAGGGAAGGTCAATTGAGAGCAAGCTCTCTTTTCCAATGACGCCCTGATTACAAAACACATGAATAATAACACACACAATATGGTCATAATTCATGATTACATTCAGACAGCAGAATATTGAACAACAGGCATTTGAAACTATCTAAAGAAATAAGACGATCTAGTTCAAGAACACGCTGTATTAATGGTATTGCTCCTGCAGTGTGTGGGTTCATAGAAGGCCTGAATAAAACCACACCTGCCACTTATTGTTGTGAAGGCTTGCTTAAGTGTACTGGATGTGTTGTTGAAGTGAATATTAAAGTTGTCAATTATAATGATGGGTCAGCAATGGTCACAAGTTCAGAGATTAAATCTGAAATTTTGTCCAGAAAATATGAGTCGGCTTCAGGGAAACGATACAGGACAGCAATGTGAAAAGATGCAAAGAGACAGACAATGAAATAAAGGAGTAACTGGAGTTGTAGCTGTGCAACACACAACTGGATAGAGAATTAGGTGGTGACTCTTCAACCAAAGGCAGTGTGCTATCTGGAGATAACCAGGTTTGAGAGGGTGGACAGCAGTGAAGGACCAGGGTGAGTAGTCTAGTACAAGGCCAGACTGCTTGAAAGAGGTTTGTGTCTCCTGGCTTCCAGCGGTTTAAAGCGGTTCTCCATAATCAAGTCCCCAAGCAGAAATGAGGGCTAAGCACATTCGCCTCTTATGGCCAGAGACCAGGGACCAAGACTAAGGAGCAGGAGTGGAACAGACCAGGGACCTAGGCTTAGCTACAAACTTGGGACAGCGACACCAGGGCGCCGGCAGGTCCGTGGAGCTGGAGGGAAACCATGGCACAGTGGTGTTGTTGTCAGGAAGCTCAGAGTATTGCTCCAGAATGCCATAGCTGCAGTTGGCAGCATTTTGGACTGAAATGTGCTTAGCTTGGGATGCTGCGACTGTGGATAACCCAGTAATTCCTATCTTTAAACCCATCTTTCCCCAACTTGTATTTCAGGTGACATATATCCTCTCACAGGACGCCATCAGCCCAGTAAGTCTACTCACTCGTAGACATTAACACTAGTTTTTTGTCCAAATTCATGGGTTATTCTGACAAAACGCTACCAAGAGTAAAAAAACCTTGTGTCAAAGAATCCCAGCTAAAATCAGTCGAAATGTGACTGAAGTTCTGAAAGACAAAGCAGTGCAACCTTGGGCGTCAACGCATGCGCTTTATCTGTAGAAAATCTGAAAATTCTTATAGCAAACTTCCTGTCTATTGCATGGTTGGCGATCCCCTCCCTCCTCTCTACGTCACGACGGCGGTAATCCCAAGACAAAGCAGCAAATAGTAGGGTCCTGCTCTCTAAGCGCTCAGGAGCAGATGGGACCACACAGAGACATGTTGTATGCAGCTAGAAGATAAAATAATACACTGCTTAGAAATTTAGCCAACAAACATCAAGAACCTGGCTGTTTTGCACAAAAAACATTTGCAGCCGATATCCTTCTATGGAAAAACTGACATTTATTTGGAGGCAAATATGAAACTGAAAAAGTGCTTTACCATAGCCAGTAGGGTGTGAATCTTTGACAATCTCACGACTTGATTTGGTTCGATTTTTGGGTGTCTTTTGGGTGATCCGATTCAGAATCGACTTTCAATTCAAAACAATTCTTGATTCAAAATTGATAATTAATTTCATGAATAGAAAAGGAGGCACTATTTTAGTCTTTTGCTCCAGTTGATTGTGTGCTAAACTATTAACTGGGATCCTTCATCAGTCGAAATATAACATAAGACTCAACTGGAAATTAAGTTCAACAATCTGCAGCCTTTTATTTTAAAAAGTTGACAGCATTAATTAATTAATTTGAAAGCATGCATGCGTATATGTTGATAACAAAATCAGGGGGCGTGCTCTGCTCTGTTCTAAAGCCCAGCAGTGAGCAGCCTCTGTGCTGCTCTGGTGCTTTGTTGTTGTACAAGCACTAAGCAGAATCGGATGTTTTGAGGTAAAACAGACTGAGCGGAGTGATTTTCTTCACCTCTTCACCACAAAGTTTGGTTAACGTGTTGAATGCTGCAGTGTGTGTTTGTTTGCTTGCTAGCAGTTGTCAGCTGGTCTTGTTTGTTACTGCTGACCGCTGCTCTGCTCCATTAACACATTAACTCATCACCACCATGTGGCCTGCTTAATGTTTGTATTGCAAAGGTGATTATCCAGTCATTAAATAAAAGAATTGCTTGCAACCGCTGCCTTTTTGAAAGATGAATTTCAGCATGACTGTAGTGTGTGCACGCTGTAAAATGTCTTGGTGCTGCACTACCATCGCAGTTTTGTTCCGCCTTTCTCATTAAGTCAATATCGAGCTACTAATTAACAATAAGCAAATCGATTTTTAACCTGTGGGAATAGATTCTGAATCGTAGGAGATAAGAATCATGATTCTTATGTGAATGGATTTTTTGGAGCTCTAATAGCCAACGACTTTACGCTGTTTTATTTCCTCATTGACTTAGTCCGTATCTATGGGAGAAAAAAAAGTGGAAATCCAAGCTAACTCATTTGTAAACTGTGCTCTCCGATTCACAATCCGTGTGAATGGTTTTGTACGGTTCTGACCTGTCCTGCCTGATCCGACTGAAATCCGCGCACAACATTACACACACAGGGCAGCGCTCCTCCTGCTCCATTTACACAGAGCATTTCTTCAAATGTAAACTGGGTCAAGATTTCAATTCAATTTTTGCATTACAGCATGTAAAAATAGAAGAATCAACACATAATACACCAGTAAGACTAAAACTTAGAATAGTTTGAGCTTGTAAAATGCAGTAAGTAGGTCAGAGGGGTTTTCCCCTCTACGGAGCCCTGGAGGTGACATGGACGCGTTTTTGTGCGCAAGTGCGCAAAATAGTAATTCATGCACCGTTAAGTTGCAGTCCGTTAAATGCAGGCCTATTATCATGGATCCAGACCATCTCATAATTTGTATTAATCAATTAATAATCACTCCATTGAAGTGTAGTGTAATATCATTATAGTGTAACAGTACTAGGTACATGTAATAGGTATTTTGATGATCCACAATGAGTGTCCAGGTGTAGGTTATATTAGCTATTATGCTAGCCATGATGATGGACGAGTTGTAAAGTAGTTTGGTTATAATTAATGTATGTAATAATGTTGCAGCAGCGACTCCTGCCAATCAGGACAAACAATTAACATATCATATCCATGTGAAAGTTGTGACAGACAACCTACATTTACTAAAATACCTTCAGTTTTCCACGACATTCTCACACAGACCACATTCTTTGGCTTTCACTGTGGCACTAAACACATTCACTTCATTCAATCAATCATTGGAGCCAGAGCGCGAGTGCATCCCGCGTGCACAACTTACTATCTCACGGTTACCTATAGTTCCCTCAAACAGTGTAATGAATGTGCTCATCAGAGGGGATTTAGAAGTGGGTATGCTGACTGACAAATATGTAGTTAAACGTCTAACTTCCACAGAAGAGCTATAAAAGTTAAATATCAGCCGAACCAGTCATATTAACATAGTGTTACACTACATACATCCTCCTCCTGTGGAGTCAACCAGCTGAAATACAGACAGCACCACTGTGCCATTGCTGAACACATTGGGCTCAACTAATTAACGTTAAATCGGTCATCACAATTTTACATCATCAGGATTCAAGCACTCTGCTGCCACCTAGAGTCTACAGTTATCAAGTGCAGCCTCTCCTTTTACTGTCACACGTCACCATGGTAATGGAGGCAAGCACGTCACATGAAAGGAGAGACATCTGGAAACGACAGCTAAATGCAGTAAAGCCCAAACTGAGCTTTAATTAGTGCACACTGAGGGGGTAGATGGCAAATCAAATATTTTGTTTCCTTTGTGGGGCGGGGAATATACTTGAGAATATCAATAATAAATCCTTTTTCTTTAGAGGTCCTGAGATGAAATACAGGTGTGCTTGAGCCCCCTGAAAAGAGCATAAAATTGCCTATGCTCTTTAACAGTCATTACAGTTGGAAGAAAGAGCTATATAACACTCAATTAAAAAAATATCACTGCAGCTTTGAACTCAAAGTTGTTGTCTTTGAAAGGTCTGTATAAGAAACAGGGTTGTGGTGTTGATGTAAAACTTGATGTAAAATGGTAAAAGAAGAACACTGCTGGGCCGTTATCAATGAAGCATGTGTTGTATGCCTCTTATCTCTGAAAAAATGGAACCTGATGTTTGCATTCAAACAATAAGGAAATAAGGGAAGAGATGAGTGATAGTGCAGGTTAGGACAGTGGTATCCAACCATTTTAACTTGTGTCAGGTCACATCTAAAGTGCTGAGTTATGAGTTTATTTTGCCTAACTAGTTCAGGGGAAAAATGAGCTAGGTCTGTTGAGTTTTATTTTTTGTTACTGTTGAGTATGAATTAAGTGTTTATTATCAAGATACAATCACTGTTTCTGTAAATGGAAGCTGGTGGCTTTGGTGAGAGGGGTAAAGTAGCCATTTCTAAATGAATAAATGCAAAATATATACTTTTTCTACCCAACTACACCCTGCAACTGTATCTCTTGAGTCTTGTTTAATACTAAACCAATTAAAAAATTGCCGTCCCCATTACATTTAGACAGAAAAACATTGGAAAATAGGGTCTAGTTTGAAAAATACCCAAGTTATTAACCTTTAAAGGTGTACTTTAAGAAATTTTACTGGAAGAAATGGCCAGAATTCAAAGGTAGCTCCAAAACTGGCCAGGATTGTGATGCTATGGACGAGAGGACCGATTTTAAATTGTTCAAACTGGTTAACTGGCTTAATACTGGACCAGGTCAGTAATACTGAATTTCACCAATAGATGACATACGAGATTCAGCTGCTCCCAAGGGGAACACAATGAGAGCACATGAATGAGAGTGTAGCAGCACTACAGTCGATCAGGGCAACTGCAACTCGTCATGTTTTCATTTCTCACAACATCTATTCAACTTAATTTGTCTTATTCTAAAGTTTAACATCAAAATTAAAAATAAATTAAGACAATAAGACCTCAGTTGAGTGAAAATGGATAAAAGATGTTTCAAGTAGTAACCAATGTGAACCTTGGAAGCCAACAGGTTCCTGATACTGTTTCACAGTCAAGGCACTGAGGTCAGATTTAATGTATAACACATACAAACCACATATGTACACAGTTATAAACATATTTCCATTTACTTTTTGTCAGTGTAGCCACATTTTATGTACTGTATGTCTTGCACGTGTGTGTGTGTGTGTGTGTGTGTGTGTGTGTGTGTGTGTGTGTGTGTGTGTGTGTGTGTGTGTGTGTGTGTGCCAGACCAGGCTAAGTACTGCTTCTACATTTCTTGCAGATGAATGAGGGAAATAGTGAGATATCACAACCTTAAACCATAGTTCCCTTCACTTTGAATTGGGCTACATCATTTTTTAATCATTAAAAATGCTGCAGTGCCCAATATCATTGAGGTAACCGTTCACCTGTCTCAAGTCCTAACATTCCTAATCTGCAGCCTCCGCTGGCTGGTATTGTTGGGCCATGGTGAGTCTTGGGAGGACACAAAGAGGTAGGGAAATTGTGCCTTGAGGCAGGCGGGAAAGCGAGGCGAGACAAACAACCGCATTGCATTCATGGGAGTTTTTTAGAGCCAGATCCATAGTATGTAGTTTTACCGCTAAGTTTATATTCATTTTGAAATGAATGGTTTTTATAATACCACAATAATATCATAGGGATTTGTCAAGGAACTTTGAACATAAGCACTTAAGCACATCGCTCACCATGAGTGACGGCAGCTGATGCAAGCTTTCTACTTACTTCTTGCATTAGAGAGTAGTGTAAGGAAACAGGACGGGCTGGGGCTAGCATGCTACATTCAGTACACATCTCTGCAATAGAGTACATAGATGTCTTTGAGATAATGTCAAAAAATGGAAACATAGAAGAGATTAAAAATGATCGGTGAATGATGCCTTTTGTTACTCAGATGTGAGTATGACATGACTCTGTTGCTAATAGAATTATTGCTCATCCCCACAAGGTGTGTTGCAAGCAGGTGATTTTTCTATTAGCTGGAAGGTTTACAGTACATATTCACACTGCTGGGAAAACTAATCCAACTCTTGTTAGGTCATGTTGTGTTTGGCAGCTGATTCTTATGGAGAGTTCAAGTTTTTTGTACTGAAACATACCTGACACACGGTCCAGGACTTCAGCCAACGTGGTGGAGATGGGCAGATGGAGGGTGCGGTACTTGTGGCCTGCTCCATACATGGGGTGCTGGATCATGTGGCTGGTGGCATTGATGCGCCCTTTGTATAACTGAAAAGATGGAAGGACAAAACAGTTCTGTGTTACCGTTTTATAAAAATAGTAGACTTTTTTTTCATACACTTTTTTGGAGCGCCCTGGGGAGCATGCACTGACATAACTGGCAACGGTGCAGGTGATGAAACCCACCAACAAATATACAGGAGAATAATAAGAATCATTAGTAAAAGACAGAACAAGTGTGTGTGTGTGTGTGCGTGCGTGTGTGTCAGTAAAAGTCCCCACAAAGTAAGAAAAACCACTTTGTGTGTGTGTGTGTTTGGTGGGTCTGTTGGTGTGCATTTGGCAGAAAACCACCTGCCTTTCGAGGGAAAATAGAGGCTTTTGATCAGAAGCCAGAGGCGGAGTGGGCTTTCCTCTCCTTAGTGGACTGTACTACTGAAAAGGACCCTGGACTGACTGATGTTGTGAGAACAATCCCTCCCTGTGGTGACTGAGGCTGTAGTGAAGGAAATACGCGAGTCCTATTATTAAAGCAGATGGAACCTGTGACCTCACTGGGTGTGAAAAATATTAGGTTTAAATTAGGTTACAGAGCCTGCTAACCATAGCAACAGCTGATAAAGGTGGTGCACAGACACTGTCTTGGCAGAACTAAATAAAGCTGGACTGGAAACATCTAAGATTCTAAGCCAGGTGTCTGATGTGAAAGGTGGGGGTGTCCAGAAGCTACTGCAAGAGAAACAAGGAGGTGAGATACATTAGCCCTTTTCACACAGAGACGCCGCATTATCGCTGCAGCCGAGTTCGCCAATTCTCTGCCGTAAAGACGAACCGCTGCGTAATTCATACAGCAAGCCGGCGCTGTGGCTCCTAAAGAGGCGTGACGGTACACGTCATGATGATGACGCCCGTGTGTCTGACCCACCAAACATCCTGGAAAGTGACAAAGTTACGTTTTTCACTTTAAATAACATCATTAAATCAGTAAACTGGACGCTGTCTGACTCTGTCACTCGGTGGGGACGGAGGCTGTTTTCTGGGGGAAAGTTCACTGAAGTCTCGATCTGGAGGACTGACCGTCTCAGTGATTTTTTACAATACAAACGGTGAGTTACAGTTTTTTGCCGGTGACAGACGCTGTTTTTCGGGCAGAAATGTGACAAAGAGTCGGTAGGACAGACAGGAGGACAAACAGGAGGACAGACACTATAAAACTGCGGTATTTTTTCCTCATATAAGTTGCCAAAGACAGTTACTACGTTACTGTTGTTTGGTCCTGTAACGTTGCTTTGTGGGACATTTTTCTTTATTTAGTTGAGCGAATGACCTGTGTAGTTATCAGACTGTCAGACCAACACGCCCTCGCTCAGCGTTGCTGGCTTATCCATTCACACTGGTTCGGTTCACCAATGCTGCACCTCCGATACTACCTCCAGTGGCGGATCAGCACCGGAGGGAAATTTCACCCCACGCTGCATCTGAGACTTTCACACAGAGGAGGGTGCAGAGAATTGGTGCAGGATCCCTGCACTCAAAGGGAAGTGTGAATGGGGCTGCTGTCTTATCCATCAGCTACACTTAGTGGTAGTACACGCAATGTCAGCAGAGACAGCTGGAGTGGACTCTCATGTGTGTAATGCCTGGGACAAATTCTACAGTAATTTGTACAGGAAGCCCACAATTGCTATGCACTATAAAGGTGTGCATCTTAAAAAGCCTTCTGTAACAGAGATGGATGGGACATGACTTCACACCTCACTGACTGATGCTGACTCTGTGCTTGCCTCTGGCACAGAGATCGAATGGATACTGCAGGCCTGCTGCACAAGATGACAGAGCCCAGTCTGGGCTGAAATTTGTCCTGAACATCCAGGAGACCTTATGGAAACTTGGCAGCAGAATCATTTAAATTGTTGTTGCTGAATTGTTACAGCAATCAAATTAGTGACAGTAAGTCTTTTTTTTTTTTTTACCAGAACAAAGAATGTCATTTTCAGAAATTCAAATTTAAAAGTTGACTGCCACAGATCTTGAATCCAAACCTTTTGTGTTAATCATCAATTCATTCATTCACATCAATTAATTGTGTTATATTTTCACTGGCTGTAATAATATTACATTTAGCAGTTTTAAAAAGGCACAAGGTAACTCTATAAAATGCTACGGTTTACAAGTCTTTTAATGATGGATGAAAGTGCTCTGTTGTTTGGCAGTACGGCGGTGGATCCTTCTGTATCTGTTGTCAGACGGCAGCAGGGTGAACAGACTGTGGCTGGGTGGCTGCTGTCTTTCAGTATGCTTTGGGTTCTGTGCAGACATCTCACTTCACCCATATCACTAACCTTCCTGTCCTGGGCTCAACCATGCCAGTGTGGGATGTTTCCAGTCAGGATGCCTTCTATTGGTCCTCTGTAAAATTTTACTAGAACCATCTTCAGTTTTCTTAGGAAGGAGAGCCTTTTCTGTGTCTTTTTTTGTTTTGTTACCAGGGTGGAAATGTGACCGTGACAGGTTCTCTGAGAGGTGAATTCTGAGGAACCTAAAACGGTTCACCTGCTCCGACTTAGCTCCAATGATGTACACAGGGGTGTGTGTCTTTCCCCCTTTTTGCTAAAAGCAACAGTCGTTTCCTTGGTTTTGCTGACTTTGAGCAGTAGAGTGTTCTCTGTGCACCTCTGTGTGATGCAGCAGATGATGCTAGTTCTCTTGCTGATTTTCTTTTCATTGGTAGATATCTGTACTGTCTTGACTTTGAGGTTTGCACTCTGTCTGAGCCCGTATTCATTACAAGTTACAGCTTGTAATGGCTTTTGGGCTTTTGTATGGAAACCAACCCATGAGTCTGGGATGATCATTCAACATTACTGCAACGCGATTTGCAATTTAACCGAAATTATTTAAATTGTATAATGAATTTCATCATTAAGCAGTCTGATGAGGTAGTGAGATAATGGAGCGCTGCTCGATTGAAAAATCATAGAAAAAGAAGCCAAGTGTCACATGTCAGCCCTGACATGTCTTTTTTTAGTTTCAATCTTTTTATTTTATTTCATTCTATTTATTTATCTATTTTTGGCCTTCATATGTCTTTATTGACAGAGCAGCTTGAGAGATGACAGGAAACAGGATGAGAGAGAGGGGGAGTGACACGCTCTACCAACTGAGCTAATCGGCGCCCAGCCGACGATGTTCTTTTGATTGTTTTAAAGTTTAAAGCTTGGCTGAGTTGTTTATCTCAGAAATATGTGCATGCGCATTAAGCAAAGAAACTAAGATTAACATTGCATCCAGAGCCAGGGAACAAGATGACATCATTTAGTACGCAACTAACCAAGCCATTAGAAGCTGTAGCTTGCAAATTTCCAGAATCCAATGAAAAACAGGCCAAATAGGTATCAGAGAGAAAGAAAACCTTGAAGTCAAAGTACAAATATCAACCACTGAAATTAAAACCACTTAGTGTAACAGTAGAGCCACGGAAAAGTGCGAAAAATGTAATTATAATATTACATCTTTCTTTTTTTTTTTCTTTTTTTTACTCCAGTCAAAATAACCCCAAAAGCTCTAAAGCTATATTTAGCTCGATCTGTTTTAAATGCAGGACCAGATAACTTCTAGATGTGACAGAACTACATTAATACTACACAGGACCAAAGTTTGGTTCAAAAAAGTAAAAAAGAGCAGATATGATTTTTGATCTATCTAATGATAGATTCTTTGTTCAGGTAAGAAGTGACTTATTAATTATTAATTTGATGCAACTCTTGCAAGGAAAATGGCTTGTAAAGGAAAATAAAATAAACCCAGCCACTTCAGTGGCGCTGTCAGGCTGAACGCACACAGAGTGGATTTAGTGGACAGTTTGCTCTCCCAGCAGGAACGAAGAGGGAGCAGATATTCAGCAGCAGAGGAAGTGACTCACTGGACACGGAGACTGTAGGAATACTGTGACCTTCTCATCCTCCAACATGAGCTGCAGAAAAAGCCTTCTAATGAAGCCTGAGATGTTTCCAGAGACCGGAACATTGCCTCGCTGGGGTGCTGACTGGAAGAGCTCGCAGAGGACCTGCAGTCAGAATATAGAGTCTTCAAAATCAACACAGAAACCAGTGAATATATCCACATCAGAAGAGTTTGTCATTGATACCACCACCACTGATTCATCTTCAAAATATCTTGCACATTTTCAAAATATAAGTAAAAGTATCAATTAAAAATAGTCACATACTATGTGACTTAGTACAACATAAATTTTATTTCTGAGATGTCAGAAATCAATTCCTAGCGTCTCAGAGAAAGCCAAAGCTTTAATCTTTGCCATGTTCCCAACCCAGTGGAATGGAAGAGCTGACCTGTGCCATTAGCCGCTGGTTGTTTGGGTGGCAGGAGATACACTGAAGAAAGAAGGCCACAGTGGCGTTTTCCAGAGCTGTCCTCTGCTGGGTGGTCAGTCCTCCTGCCTGCCCAGTAGATGCCAGGGAGAAGCGAGAGCCAGGAGGCTGAGGCTGGGATGGAGGGGGGCCTGCTGTGGATCTGGAGCCCAGAGGCTGACAGCCTGCGCTGGCACTGGAACTTGAATGGCACAACAGGAAGAGCAGTGCCGTCCACAGCGGATTGACCTCTGGTCCTCCTAACCAGTCTTTCATGGCATGACTGTTGCCTACTTCAGTCAGGAAGCGCAGCACCGGAGCAGCTAACTCTGCGGCCAGAGGCGGCCGACTGTGCAAGAATGAGGAGGATGAATGGTAGTGGTGATGGTGGTGGCGTCTCTCGGCCTGAGCGGCAGGCAGAGGCAGATCGGCACTGGCTAAGAGACCAACACAGAACTGGGCAAGGCTGCGGACCAACAGTGAGGGTAAGCCTGAGTCCAGCAGCTGCTCTATGGCTCCTGGAGACTGAGAAGCAGTTGCCAGTGTGGTTAACTGGGACTCTGACAGATTGATGGGGGGTCTGGCATGCTTGGAATCATCAGTAAGTCCTGCGGCACTGGAGTTAGCATCGTGCTGTTTTTTGCCATCATCAGTCATGGCGAGGTGGTGGTGCTGGGCTTCAGAGTGACTGGTACTGGGCGCTGGGATGATCCCCATCCAGGACATGAGCAGAGAGAAGTAGCTGGGGTGGATGTGACACATGGAGCACAGCAGACTGTCCACTGCTTTCTTCAGCACAATGTTGCATGGCAACGACATGGACCAGTTGTACAGCAGCCTAGCAGGAAAAATCAATGAAAATCAATTAAATCAATTATCCATCATAAATGTAGATGTTGTTCATCCTCAGAGGGTTCAACATCCAAATATTTGCATCCACAATTTTAAAACACCAATGTGTAATAAGTATGGCTGAACATGGGAAATGTATCCCACTAAATTTACTCCCTTTTTCCTTACAAAAGTTCATTATACCAGGAAAAAACTTTTCCTAGCATTATTAATGTTACCACACAACTGTTAAAGCTATACAGCTTAGTCTTGAAGTTCCTTGAAAAAGGCTTCATTCTTACCACCAGTCTGTAAGCAGGCAGGGAATGAGACTGGCCATCCAAGCGAAAGCTGGGCTAAGTGACATGCATGCTCTTAAGTATGTATTTGTTGTCTTTACAATTCAGGAAAAGACTTTGACTGACTCAAATAGCTCTCTGTTGAGCAGTGCAGGCAGGTCGTAGTCCACAGGTAGCTCGTAGCTGTGCCACAGGATGGCTGCCACACAGTGGAGGTGGGATGGGGAAGGCATGAGGAGGCCATACTCCCGAGACGAAGCAGAGGAAGAGCCAGCACTGGAGCCAGCATAGCCTCCAGGGCTGCTCATCTTGTGGGCCGCCACACATGAAGAGTCATGGACCCACTGCAGTAGAGCCTGGATCCTGGAGAGTTACAGTTGATAACAAGCTTTGATTAGAGTAAAAAAAACAGTCATATGATTTATGCAGCACAACACAACCACACGTCAGCAAAAAATGACGAGGAGAGTATGAAAACACTTTTATTCTCAGCTTGTCAGTCTGTCTAAACTACCTTGACAGGAGACTGTTTCACAATGGTTGGAATTCTTATTGGGGGGAATGTAACTACCCGTTCTATGTGCCATTGAAATGTAATCATATATAATCATAAACTCACTTATCAACTTTCCGCTTTTACTTCAGTTCTGTAAGTGGTTTTTCCAAGCCGTATCCCCATAACTAGCTGTCCAACAGAGCAGATGTACTCGCACATGCACCACTCACATCGTGCAGCCTCGGGTAGTTACAGGGAGCTGAATGAGTCAAGATAATCATGGGACGTTCATGTACCTATCTTTGGTTCCAAAGTCCTGTGTGGTGCCCAGCTGGTACAGAATGTCGATGGTGGAGTCTGAGGAGAGGCCGTTCAGTCGTCCAAACAGCAAAGGACTGTTCAAATCTACAAAGATAGATGCATAGACTGAAGTAAGGATATCATGCTTTATCATTGATAGTTCACAGGTTACCCTGTCGACTACTTTAGGAAACAAAGTGGAAACAAACCTAAAAGCAGAAACTTAAAATTGTCGAGACCCAGGCTAAGGTTTGGTCAGAGGTGTGGCTACTGAATTGAATTTATCAAGACATTTAGAAAGAACTATTTATAGTTATATCTTCCTTGTTTAAGTTTTAGTTATTCCTTTTTTTTACTTTTATTTTTTTAAAAGTTCTATTCTCACTTCTGCATGTTCAGCTGACCTGATGGGCACTGACTTCAAGTAAATCTTGTTTACAGTATCATCTAGAATGGCACTCAGTAGAGTGCATTCCTCCACCAAGGCCCCACAGTCCACTTTTGTTCACACTTCACCAGCCGCCTTTCTTTTTGTCTGCTTTTTTTCCCCAAGATCCGTGCCTGTTTTCCAGATCAAATTAATGAAAAAATAAGCGAGAGAAAACTCCTGGATCTATTCTATTACCAAATGACGTCAGTCATACAACATCTGAATCTAACAATCTTATTTAGTTTGAGTGTTTAAAGAAAGTTGTATGCTTTGAAGGGTCCTGTAGATCTGCTGCCTCTGACTAACACTCTGCAGCACTCCAGCTGTGTGGGACTCACTGGCAGGGTCGGTGCCAGAGGCAGCACAGTTCCTCAGCAGAATGTCAATGAGTTTGAGTCCTATGCGAGTGGACTGCAAGCCGATCTTGACCAACACAGCTTCAATGTTTGGCGAGTGCATGCCACAGTAAGGTGACATGAGCAGCGCTGCGCAGGTCTGCAGCAGATTAGCGGTGGGTGCAGCAGCACTGGCCATCATGGCCTCCAGATCACTGACATGGGTCAGGCAATGGTGGAGAAGACGCAGCCACCCGATGCTGTAGGGGGACAAGGAAAAGGGTACAACACCACTGACATCTAATATAAATGGACATACTCTCAATCTAGGATCAATTAGTAGTACCTGGTTTTAGAGACCTGGTCCTCAGAAGGCAGGAAGGGGTTATTGACGGTTGCAGAGGAGGTGTTACCGAATGCCGTCAGCCCCAAGAGTTTGATCTGAGACAGACCCAGGGTGCTGGCATCACGAGGCCGGTGCAGCCTCAAGCAAACGGCAGATGCAACCTCTGCCTTCACCAACTGGATCCGAATGTATGTCAGGCCGCTCGTGATGACTGGCGTGGAGAGCGGCAGCATGTTGACCCCGTCAGCGCTGATCTCCACCGAGATCGAGGATGGGCAGGCTGGTTCACAGGAGCAAGGAGACACAGCAAAACATACACACCAGCTGAATTTTCATCCAAGTGAGATGATAAAGATTTTGTTGGCAGCAAAAAAGGTGATGCTGACACATTTTCAAAACATTCCAAATGAAATACATTATTTTTAATTTACTTTCATGATTAAATGGGGTGCTACTCACTAGCTAAAGAGGCGAGGTGGGGCTGGATGTGGAGTTCTTTTAACAGCACAGCAGCCGGGAGGTGGATAGTGAGATCACACCAGGCCTCCTCTGGCAGAAAGATGTAGGACCAGGCTGCTGAGCGAGCCCGGCGGTGGGGCGGCGTGGCTTGGAGAAGAACCTCGGCTGGCTGCGCTGTGGGGCTGCTGGATGTGATGGTGCCTGTCATGGGACAAATTGATCATTTAAAATATAAAAGGAATAGATATGAGGATGAAAATTTCATCAGTTGGAAAATATTGTCCCACAGGACGCAACAGAGTCCAAAGTAAATGACAGCACCTAAAGGAGCAAAGTTGTGGAGTCCTTCAGCGTTGTCTGGCTCTGAGGTCATCACTCTGGCTTTCAGGTTGCCATCTGCTGCCTTTCCAGGGCCTGAATCTAAGAACTTCATGATGGTGGACACCATGCTTCGGGCTGTGTTCACGATGGCTCGGGTGCTGGTCACCATGTTGTTACAGATCAACTGCACACCACCTGGTAAAAAACAACAAGTCGTGGTTTCTGAATGCATCAAATTTTCCAAAAACTGCTAGAATCCATGCGGACCTTAGTAAGTATCTACATTGTTAGAAAACTATTCTTCTTACAACTATTTTCTATAAAACTTGAAGGAAAAAACATTTTGCAATGCCTTTTTTGCAAATGGGGTCTTGACTTGACTTGAGTAAAGAACAGTCCAAGATAAATCCAAAGCAAAATATTCCAAGGGTAAAACTTAAGACCTTAAAACATCGCAATTCTGTGCTGTCAGACATGAAACTATGTGAGATACGTGGTGAAGTCTTTGGTTGATGATGCAAGAATGAAAACTGTGCCCATCTAGAAAGAAGAAAAAACATAGATTCTAATATAGTTTTAATTATAACAGCTCCAAGAGAGCAAACTACCATGAAGATAATCTCATACCTGTGCATTCATGCAACTGACAAGGATTTCATTTTTATTTTATATGGAAGAACTGTCTTTGGTATTTTGAATGGTTAACATACTACATTAAGTCATATTTTTTGATTTAGAAATCCTCAATAGATTCAGTACTATATTGGCAGTCAATTACAAACAGAAACACAATACGGAAATACATCTAGTTTAATTTATTTAATATGTTTATTACCTCCGCCAAGTAGGTTATGCCATTTGTTGGCTGGTTGGTTGGTTTGTCAGCAGGATTACTCAAAAACTACTCTATGGATTTACACAAAACTTGGACGGAGGATGTGTCAAGGCCCAGAACAGACGCCATTCACTTTTTGTGGGGATCTGGATGAAGGGAAAGATCCACGATTTTATTACTCACACTTTAACATTGTGAGATGGGTTGTTTTCGACCTCTTTGTTCATTTCTCAGAGATTAATGGATGGATCTTGATTTGAAAAAATAATAATTCAGGCATATTTACTATAGGTGGCTAGCATTAATGAATGAGTACAATTTGATGTGAATCCTAGATTTGGTCAACTTAAATTGTGGTTAAGCAGTTATGGGTGGTTTAAAATTTAGAGTGATACAGGGCTATCGAGTTTGATACTGGATTAGGGTTGACAGAATTGAAGGAGACTCTTGGGTGTTGATGGAGACATGCTCTCTACTGAGCACCATCCTAGTAAATATTATAAATTGTATATAAGGCAAGGAAAATAATCCCTATCAATTCCATTTTTTTTGCTTGTTTGCTTGTTTATTTGTTTTTTGTGTATTTCCGTGGTCAACAGGCATTGGGTTGGTTTTGACGATGGGTGGAGGTTGGAGAGCCTTGCTGACTGTACATGAGAAGGTATTTTTGTGGATATAGCAAGTTTTATTTGGAAAGACTTGCTTTGTGTCCAAACACAGTGTGGCAAAATGGCATGGTATAATTTCATTTTGAGGAAATTCTGGAGGATCTAATAGAATCCACTGAGCGAGTAATTCCAAAGAATGGAGAAGGGGTCAAATCATCTAAAATACTATCTACCAGACACAAATTTGAAAATAGTCTATATTCTCAAAGCTCATTAAATTGCGTTTCTCCAGTTCCCTACAGTGATGGAAATGCATTAACAGCTTTAAGAGACCGTTTTTATTGTTTTGTTTGTATAAAGAGGTCTTCTGGCTGTTTCACCTGGCTGCCATGAACATTTAATGAAATAACATATAAAAAGGAAAGGATCATGGCATGTGCTCATGTTGGTTGCATCGTCTGAAGGTCGGGGTAGGTAAAGTTGGGCAAAGAGCATGAATTCAGTGCTGGATTTATACCCACCCATGTCATGGAAGGCCTTGAGAGCCTCGCTGGTGTCCAACACACGCAGGATAAACCACAGAAGAGGCTCAGACAGCTGACAGGTGGACAGAGAACCCTACAAAACGCAAAATAAAATACACATATGTGAAAGTTTTGTCATGTGCTATTATTTTTTCAAGACACATTTGAATGTCAATGCCAGGACACCACAGGCTGATGCTCACCTGTCTGCCCATGTAGCCACAGGCCATATACGTGAGGATAGGCTGCAGCATGACCTGGACTGAGGTGGCCCTCTTGCTGAGAGTGGTGAGGATGGTAAAGAGGCCGTCGCCCACTGAGATGGCATCCAGACCGCCATGAAAGTTCTCGTGTTTGGTCAGGTGGAGACCGCTGGCTCCTGAGGAACAGAGAGAAGTGTCAGCTGGCAGCAGCAGAACCGTGAGCTGAAAGACGCTGCACTCTTTTCATCCATCATCTGCTCGCTCATAATCACTGAAAAATAGGTTTGTTTTCCTGCAGTTGAACTCAGGAACATTCAGGATGCAAGATAAATGTGTCACCATGCAACACAAAAAAAATCTTAGTTTCAGTCCCCCTGCTAACCACACACTACCACTACCAATCACCTGGAACGTATTCCCTATCATCAAGCTGGCCTTATGACATTAAATTACATTTTAATGACAAGTCCAAACTGCACCACTCTAGTTAAGGACGAGAACAATATTCAATTATAATGTTGTCAGGACAGCAAATGTGAGAAACAACACATGACATGTTAATGTAATGATAACACAATAAGCTAAATAGTTTCTTGAAGTCTGATCATTAAAAAAAAAAAAAAGAAAAGAAAAAGGCTAAAATGTTTGATCTATCTCTGTGGAATCTTACCTATGATCATGGCCATGGCACTGCTGTTGCACTGGCCAAGTGCTGATAAGATCTGGCTCATAATTTGCTGATTGGCCAGCACCAGGTCAGCCACACCTGCAGGGGGACCCTGACTGGACACATATCCACCAGCCACACTCTCTTTGCTGCCACAGACCTTCTCCTCGTCTGACACACTACTATCAGCTGCTCCGCTGCCGGCCGGCTGCAGCCGTCCACTGAACTCTCTGTCCCCAGACAGAGGCAGCTGCACCAGCACGTTGACCAGCTTGAGGAGGTCAAACATCAGCTGGTCGCGTGTCGTCTCTCCACAGACAGCCTTCGCGTCCCCTGGCCGGATAATGTTGGCAAACAGGCCACCAAAACAAGCCCGAGCTCCTACGGAGCTGTCCGAGCCACTGCGGGAAACCAGTTTGTCGGAGCAGGTGATGTAGTGGTGAACCAAGAACGTGATGGACTCGATGACGGAGGAGATGGTGGCCACAGACACCACCTCAAAGTTTTGCTCTAGAGTAAACTCCAGAAGCTTCACCTGGGCATCCAGGGGACCTTGGCCTGACTGGAATGGACCCCTAAAGGATTAGAACAAACCATTAGGTACCAAAGACCACGTACTAAAATTCTCATTTTATGACAAAATTCCTGATTTCTGATTCTGGTGCAACATGCATGCATTACTGACTGAAAACACATTTCCTGACATACCTCTCAGTCGACAGAATGTGCATGAGTTTGAGCAGGAACTCGCTGAACATCTGAGGACAGGTGGATGAAAGGTGGACCTGCAGGCGACTCAGAAACTCGTGCATGGCCTGGGTGGCAGTGGGTCCCACCTGAGAGCTGTGCTGGCTTGTTGCATTGGTGCTGGTGCCAGACAGGAAGCGGACCAGAACATGAACCAGGGTAGGATCCGATACCATCTGCTGTGCTGTGCTTTCCTGAGAGCTGATTCCATTGCTGGAGGCTGGAAGTTCAATGACAGGTTTTATTTAAATCATTGAACACCAGGCAACTGATAACTATTAACTACAGTATTCTGAGGGAAAAACATCCAGACTGTACCGACTATAACTGTATATCCTTGTACAGAGACTTTGTACAGTAATCAGGTCCTTTCAGTGACACTTTCATAAATACATTAAAAGCGTTTATTTTTCTTTGCATTACATACATTTTTTCTTTGATCCGTAGCTTTTGTTCCTACTTTATTTGGGGATCCACCTTTTAAAAATGACAAACCATCGCGACCCATTTTCCGCTTGGCCTAATAATCTCGCGTCATGCATGTACTGAAAACATTTATAATCATAAATATAAATATATTACCTAAATAAATGCAATTAGGTGGAGTTAACAGTAAAACAATACACATTTTAAAAACTTTGCCTACTTCCTTCTTTTATTTCCCACTGAAGCGACTTACTGGTTACTCACTTATTTGCTTATTTTGGTTGCATTTTAAATGATTCAAAAAAGAGCGAGAGAGAGAAAGAGTTCAGACCTGCAGTGACACCTGAAGCACCATGTTTTGAATGTCGTATGATCTCTGCTGGCATGTGGTTTAATGCCATCTGGTGACTACATATTTTGGCATATGATTACTGTGAGCCCAACACAATCAACACAATCAAGTGGGCATTTGTGTTATAAAATGATGAAATGAGACACTTAATTAGGGTGTGTGAGCGTGTGTGTGTGTGTGTGTGTGTGTGTGTGTGTGTCGCTGTCCAAAGCACAGAAATGGAGCTGACAGAACATGTCATGGTTTCGAGAGAGAGATAGAGAGAGAAAGAGAGAGACACTATTTTGTGTATTCTACTAATATTTGTATCTAATTGCGTCAGCAGCTGGCTTCCACACACTTCTCCCGGCTGATTTTAAGGGATCAGGCTGTGTCTGAAATCACTCACTACTCCCTATATAGTGCACTACTACCCAATGTCTAGTGGGAAATATTATACCCTATATAGCGGACTCAAAGTATCCCACAATGCATCGCAAAAAGTAGTGTACAAGTGATGGTCACTAACCAAGCAATATTTACCATCATGCATTGCTCTGCGGACGAACACATGGAGGTTTCAATTCACGTTTCAACTGCGCGACAGCAGTGGCGTCATTAACGGCGCCTGAGTCGTGTCCGAAAGTGTGTTTTCCTTTCTGCCGATGAGCTCACGATACAGTCCACTCTGTTGGACTCCCCATGTAGTGTGTAGGGAGGAGGGAATGAGGGGGTGATTTCAGGCACAGCCTGAGTGTCAATGCTTTGTTGATAACTGTTAAATCAATATTTCTTTGTTGCGATGACAGTTTTGTTTAGGTTGGTTTAGTTTTAACAGCTAGCATACGTAGCATTGCCCAGTGTGCTCCAGGCACTGAGGATTTCTGATACGCTCCTTTCTGCTCTCTTTCTGCTCTCTTTCTGTTTTCTCTCCTCCTGACTTGCTGGAGCAGCACATTTCCTTCTGAGACCTTCTGATTTCCAAATGAAGCACTAAATATACCAACAAGCTCTCTTTTGATCAACCTATTACTGTGTATATAAGGACAAGGCTCTTTCACAAAACACTCAGCAGAAAGAGAATTGTCTGTTTGAGTGGAAGGGAAAGCAGTAAGAGTGGAGAGGACTGACCGCAGGCTGGCATGTTGGTCATCAGGGTGAGCGAGTGGAGCACCAGGCACCATGTTCTCAGGGAGGTGCTGGGGTACCACGCCAGCACTGTAAGAAAACTGCTGATGGATGCTGGGGACACACACATACAAACACAAGATACAGAATTTAAACAGAGAAAAAGAGGTCAGTGTCTCTCTGCATGTAACTGACTCAGCTTCTACAGCTCTGTCAGAGGAGCTGAGGAGGAGAGACAGCATCGTGGAGTCCTTACCTTGGTTGAGCGGGATGGTGGGCACTCGACTGGCGTTAAACAGGAAGATGTCTGATCCACTCTCCTCGCTGCCTCCAGAACATATGTTGAGACTGAGTGTTAACCACAGCTGCAGCAGGGACTCCAGCTGAGACAGAAGAAGACATGTGTTACTTCACTTTGTTAGCTGATACCATCATTTGTAATTCAAAACAAAAAATATTACATTTAAAGTAAACAGAAAATAGACTACATTGTGCCGTCTCATACATTTCTCAGCAAGTTATTCCCAAGCTCTAAGAAAAGACACAAAAACCAGAGGAGATGAGCTGGCTAAAACACAGAGCCGTGCACTTACCATGGATATCAAAATATTTAGAACTAACTGACTCACTAACTAAATAACTTATCCTGCACTTTACATCGTGAATATAATGAAAATATGTCTACTTATAATAGGCTGAGCACAACCACTAGTTATTACTGAATTCATGTCTTTCTCAGATTATATATGGGCTACCAGCTGTGAGCTGTCAAGACTAAAGCGCACGTTTACTTTCTTTTTTTTTTTTGAAGTATATTTTTTGGGCCTTTATGGCTTTATTGATAGTCCAGCTGAAGACATGACAGGAAACAGGATGAGAGAGAGGGGGAGTGACACGCTGAAGCTGGCGCTGCTGCAGCGAGGACAAAGCCTCTGCACACGGGACGCTGCTCTACCAGCTGAGCTAAACAGCACACCTGCACTTTTACCTTTTAAATGATTTCTATTTCATTTTATTAGAAGTTAAGGCCAAGAGGGACTTCTGATGTTTGAAAGTGTTTTATTTTTCATAGAAGTTTATTTCTGACACTATCTTATACACCAGAAATGTAAAACGCTTTTTGTTGTTGCTAATAAGCAAAATAAAGAGAATTTTGCATAGTAATATTGTAGCTTTTTTTGCACCTCACACAAAAAAGCATGCTAAACCAAAACTGTCATCCAAAAACTGAATTACGTATCAAACGGTGGGCCAGCTGTATGGTTGCACCCTCGTGGTAACAGACTTTTTGAACTTACTAATGTCCTTTAGACGAAGCTTACTGTTAAGCACAGGTTTACACATTAGACGCAGATGCAGCACTGTGCTAACCTGAACGTGATGGACCTGCAGCATGGAGAAGAGCTTGTTGAAGCAAGCACTCAGCATGGGGATGGATGAGGGCTGGATCATCAGGCCACTACCTGGAGGGGAGCCTCCTCCATGGAGAGCCCTCAGCAGAGAGTCATCAGTCCCATTGGAGGCCTGGCTCACTGAAAGCCAATCAAAAAGCAAGTCTCACCTGCATGATAGACAGAATCTGCCCATACAAACTATAATAGGCACAAACATATTGAAAGGAATATTCTCTCTGGAGGTTGTTGAGCAGTCAACATCAATGATTGATCGGCAGCTGTTATCTAAATCCCCATGTCTTGCTTTCTCTGAAATTTGTGAGGTTACCTGTGGATGAGCTCGAGGTGAGGGCTTGTAGAATGGAGTCAGCCTGTAAAGTTGCCATCATTTTGAGCATCAGTTCAGCCTGCTGCTCAAGGCCAACTTCTAGCCGTGCATCCAGTGCTGCAAAAGACAAAGGCAAAAGACCAAGTTAGATGGAGAGACATCAAAAAGTGTATTTAAAGACCTTAAGACCAGCCCCCAAACCCAGCTTCTACTCACCCTGTGACACAGAGACTGACAGACCCTGTGACCCAGGCTTCTCAGCAGCTACTGGAGGTTTAGCCACGGGGATACCAACCCCTCCAATGTATGGGTTGTACCCATATGTGCCATAGTCAGCGCCCCAGTAGTCATACCAAGTGCTGCTGATAGGCTGATCAGATATGAGAAGGACAGAATGAGAAACATGACGGCTTAAGGTATTACATTCACTCTACTGTCAACAGATTCATATCTACATTCGCTTTCAAATACCAAAGTGCCAAAGCAAACGTTTTAAACTACATTTGTTGATTAAATCAGTTTCTACTGTCTGCAATCCTTCATTTTATTTACCTCACAAATTAGGCATCTTGCAAGTTGTTCAACTTTGCAGAGGAACATAATGCTAAAGCTCCTTGTTCATATATAACAACAATAAATCACAACTAACCACTGAGCTAAAACAAGAGGAAAGAACTGTTCATCCACTGTTCATTCTGACCAATTACTAAGTTTGAGATAACAATATATCAAACAGATAAAACTTATTAACTGTCCTTACTTATTGTTTTAGTTCTTTTAGTTACATTAATATAACAATTCAGGCATATACAGCAGTGTGCTGGTTCAGGTGGATGCTGTACAACAGATTATTAGCGTAGCATCAATACACACGCAGTATGAAGTATGGAATGAGTAAAGGGACATAATAAAAGGTCATAGTAGGTCGTCATAATCTACATACCTTGAACACTTTGGCAGCGAGTGGATCTTTTTCCAAATCAATATCTAAAGGATCAATATCAACATCCATCAGGTCTTGTAGCAAGTCAAAGTCTATGTCTTTATCTTTTTCCAAAGATGACAGAGGTGGAGCACCTTTGGATAAATAAAACAGCTTTAATATTGCCAAGCAAGCACCCCAGGAAAACACATAAGCAAGAGAAACTCTTTCTTTAGCAAGGTCAGCAATTTTAACGTCAATTGTAGCTATTAGCTCCTGTACTGCTACTGGAGAGAACAAAGACACAGTAATCATCAAAACCAGTGTTTTTGTATGGAATCACAGGAAAATAAGCAAAACAACAGACGTCCAGTTTTTAAACAAAAACATTTCCTGGATGTAACCTAATAATAACTAATGATGATTATTAATCCCAAAGGAAATTCTTGAATAAATCTAAAGCCATAATGAGTGGAGAAAAACATTATGCATGCAGCAATCTCACAAATACAACCACACATGGGGGATGGACAGGACTACCGACGCACACTCCAATACCAGGGAGGTCCCGGCAGTACCTGCGATGATGTCAGGCACCAGGGCCTCGTCGATGCTTTCTACCAAGGGAATAGGCGCTGGCTGGGGCAGCGAGTCATCCGAATCAGCCCCCGCTGAAGAAGAGGACGCCCCTGCCTCCTCACCCACCGTCACCTCGTCCATGATGTCCAGAGAGCCTGGAGACAGCAGTTCACCTGAGAGGACAACAAAGTTCACACTTAATTATACACACTTGCAATAGTTCACAACTGAAGTTTAAAGATAAAGAAAATCCTGCGTCAAGGCCTCACATCAGACAACAGCAATAAGCAGCAGCCTTTTTCAGGGTTCAAGACAATGTTGGTATTTAAAAAAACGTATTACTAGGGTGAATTTTGGGAAGCTGTTTTTGAAGGGCAAGTTCTGGGGAAACCATTTCGTTAAAATATTTAAAGCTTAGAAAGGATTCAAGTATCTTTGTCATCTACAAGATAAGAATTGCAATATCATATATTACACTATGCTTCAATTTTTTCACCATTTTCAACAGCAAATCATGTCCTCAAGTCAACGTATTTTGTTATCAAGATCAAGTTTTTAGTCTACTCATGTCACTTCTATCATTTTTATTTCAGCAAAATTAGATCGTTGATTGGCTGTTCCTGCTCATCAAGCTTGTGTTATGAGGATCACTTCCTAGTGATGGCCGTACTTTGAAACCCACTAAGAATTTGGAATTTGAGTTTTGACCTTTCGAGGTTGCTGTAGCTGGTGTTGAAACTGAGTTAACAATAATGGCAGCAGTTATTAGTCATTAGTCATGTATTAGTCATAGATGACGTGGGACAAAAATACTCTTTTGGTTGTTGCCTTGGGCTGAGATGAGCCAGGGGAGTGGGGATCCAATCAAAAAACATCCACTGTTTTTCTTTCTTTCTCTATTTTTTGTGAAAGTTAAGTTGTCGCAGTTGATGTTCAATAAGTATACATTCAACAAAATAAAATAAAATGGCTACATCCCCGCAAAAGCAAAGTTGAAAGGGGCTGGAGCCAAGTCGCCAGTTCATCCCAGGGCTGACATGCTGGGACAGACAACCATTCATGCTCACATTCAAACCTCCCTCATTAACCGAACTCACATGTCTTTGGATTGTTGGAGCTCCACACCGAAAGGTCCGGCCTGAGCTGGCTCTCAAACCCAGGACCTCTTGCTGTGTGGCAAACAGTGCTGACCACTGAGCCACCATGCAAATGAGGTAAATCAGACTAATCCAATGAAAAAGCTGATTTTGACGGCTTGTCAGATCAAAACAGATACAGTACTAAACTGTAAGCAAACTAAACATACCTGCCAAAATGTCCTGGAGCATACATGTGAGAGAATACTGAGCCCAGGCTCCCCCCCAGGAGATGTCCCCCCTGTTGAAGTCCGTCCCCACCAGCAGGAGAAGCAGACGCTCCAGCTGCTGCTCAGACATCACCTCACACAGGTGGATTGTGGGTCTTGTGGCATTGGCTATCCTAGCAAGGACCTGAGGGAGTCAAAAATAATTCACTAATGGGTATTTAGAGATTACAGAATTGAAGAAGTCCATATACAAGTATGAGATGAATACCTTGCAGACAAAGAGCAGCAGGTCAGCGTGGCAGGTGAAGTCCATGGAGAGCAGGAAGAGGGCGAGCTTCTGCACCACAGAGATGCAGCGCTCATGAGACAAGGTGAAGGGCAGAGGTTCCACTTCTGGGGCATCTTTGGCTGTTGTGGACTCAGTGTCCAACGTGGAGCGGGGCCATTCTGCTGTCCGCCGCAGACGGATCAGGTCTTTAAAGTGCTGGAAGAGGGAGGGAGGGAGGGAGGGCAAACATGGAATTATGGGACATTCATGTACTGTATTGAAGGAGCTATACAGATTTTTTTCTCAATCTGGCACCACTCAGTTTATACTATTTATACTCCACCAAGTGCCATTTACTGAACAGCTACAGAAGCAAGAGTGCTCAAATCCTTGGTTGGTCATTTTAAACCAACAATCAAATTACACGTGTAAAAAAAGAAGAAGCAACACATGTGAGAGCATGCAGCACATTGTGACTTGAATCAGAATCAGTAATACTTTATTGATCCCCGAGGGGAAACTGCTTCCATTACAGCTGCTCCCATTAAAGTCCAGAATATGCAGAAAAATAATAATAAAACTAATCATATTAATAATGAATCCTCCCAGGTGAAATCTAATGTCACATGGGGGCAGCACGAGAACAGGAACAATATTCACTTTGTAGGTGAATTCAGCTGTATTTTTGGTTTTTGTTCTTGTTGTCCAGATGCTTGGTACAATGATCATCACCACTAATCATGAAATATATCCCAGTCTTAATATGTGTTGTTAATAATGTAATTTTTACCATATTGTGCATGCTTATGTTGAATAAATAATTAAATGAATAAATATAAATAAGAATAGACTAACATAGAGACTGTACAAGAGAATTTAGACACAATAGCAACATTACAGTCAGTAGCCCTACAGTATACATACTGTATGTACCCACAACTAATGTCGCACCAACAGGGTCAGTCCACACCAACCCACCCAGAATTCAGAACTTCACTATTCATGTCATGTATCCCCCAAAGTTTGTGTTCGGAAACTGTGGACTCTGCCCAAACAAAATAATTCACCATGATTCAGAATTACCGTACTAAAAAAAAGTCAAGGACATCGTAGAGTCAGTAGAAATGAACCTACACGTAGCGACAATATAGACGGAGACAACAAAGCCCAAAACTCAGAAAAAACTATCTTTGAGAATTCAATTTAAGTTATTGTCTTCATACTTAACAAAAACAAAAAAAAAAGGCAATTGATTACAGAATATCCACCAGCTCTCCTTTAAGAATCCACCTCTGAGCTGAGAGCGGGATGCTGCACACTGTGGTGTGTACAGCAGTGAAGGGGTCAGTGCTCACCTTGGATGTGGCTTGTTTGAGCTTGGCCTGTTCGACAAGCAGTTTGTAGGAGGAGCCTTTGTTGCTCTGAATCTTCTCCTTCTCGATCTGCTCCACCAAAGCTTTCTGTTTTGCTTTCAATAGATTTAACTGCTACAGTAAAAAGGGCATGATTAATATAAGCACTGCAAAAGCTCCAGACTACTTATTGAATGCATCAGCGTCATGAGATGGGCACATACATATAAAGAGATGAGAAATGTTTTTCTGGAGGTTTCTATGACAGGACTTGTAGCAGACTTGTATGCACATTTTAATAAATCATGCTGCATCTTACTATTTACAGAACACATGAATGATTCTGGGTTTGAAGTTGTGTCGGTGTTTGAATGAGACACATTTACCTGCTTGTGGTGGACGAGCTGTTTTCGGATCTTGCGGGAGTAAAGTCGATCCAGGCTGCTGCTGCCTTTAGCTGACCTGCTGGAGTTCTGAGCCTGAAGGCTGTTATTGATGAAGCTCCACTGAATACCTGAAGGACAGACCAACAAGAAAACTTAGAAGTTCACTCTGTCAAAGTAGTGTGGGAGCAAGCACATGTCCTGGTCTACTCTGACCTTTCTGACTGTACTTGCTCACAGGGAAATGTTGGGTGACTGTAAATTAGTATGGTCTAGACATGGTCTATGAAAAACGTCATAAGACAAATTGTTGTGAATTGGTGCTAGTTCAAAGTTCAGTTGATTTGAGTTGCAGTTTCTTGTATGAAAATCTCACAATGACTTGTCAAGAAACTGACTGCCCTGTAGGATAAAATGATTGATTACTCTCGCTCATGATGCAGCCGTCAATTCTTACATTTCACCATTTTTAAAACATTCAGGACATTTACCTGCAACCTGAATGAGATGTGTGTAGTCCCAAGGAAAAGACATTTACGGTGGTGATGATAATTTGTCAGTGACATAATTAAATCCTGATGAAACATGTTTTTTTTCTACTTTAAGTACTAAAGTGAAGTGTCCAGTTCATGTACCTGTAAAGATTCTGTCCCGCTCTTTTCCTCCAAGGTGCTTCTTTCCACCTGATGCTTCATCTTCTATACTGGCTACATAGTCCAACAGTCTTGAAACCAACATTACTACCCAGCTGATCATGGGGATATCCAAAATACCTAAAACAAACACACACACACACACACACACACACACCTTTGTTAGGACATTGGTTGGTTTGGTTCCAATCAGTTCCACTTATACCAACCTGGACCTTATCTGCCTAATGAATAAATATACATGTGCACATTCACAAAGACATTCATCTCTACGTGTAATGAGTCATTTTTCTGCTTCAGAAAATATCCGGACAGCTTTATGTGACCAACAGTTCGTGTCAACAGACAGGAGAGCTTTGCAATTCACAATGCATTTCTGTAACCCTGCCATAGTGAAGGTTGCTTTACCTTCAGTCCTCCGCTGTGCCGCAGCTTGTGGCTGCTGCAGTGGGGACAGTAAGTTGTCCAGGAGGTTAAGGAGTCCCTCCAACACACCACTGTTACTCAAGGATCTTTGGCCAATGCAGGACAGGAGCATGAACACCCTGGGAATAAAAACAACATTGAAAATACTGCAGTAACTTTCGGCAGTGTCTCGATATACACTCTGATGAGTGTGCACCAGATACGTTTGTAGGACCAAGTAATATCACAAGACAAGTAATATCAAAAGAGATTCCCTGCAGAACTATAGTGACTTGTAGACTGCTCTGTTTGAACAGCGTCAAAAAACACAGGTACACACTTTCTGTGAAATCTTTAGAAAAATGTGTTTTCAGTCTGACCTTGAAACAGCTTCTTCTGACACAAAAAGCTAATCTGCAGTGCATGGCAGTCACAGCTGCTCATATATAATACAGTACATTTAAGGAAAAGTAGTACCAAAGTAAAGGGCTGTCTGAAATATAGAGTACATTTAAACTGATTATTTTAAGGTGGATCTTCTTTTACATGTCTAAAATACTTGCTGCTGCTGGCCCCGTCTGCAACAGTACAATGCTCTACTTCCGCGCCTGGACTAAGCACTGCTTCTCCAAACTGGGAGTGTACTGTCTGTCACCTACTGCAGGTAACACACTGACTATGGATCAGTACCTCATACAACCCACAGTCAAACAACCCAACCTATCCCTTTAAATAATCATTGAAAAAGACCTGGTCAGGTGGTGTCTGTTGCCCTTCCACGGAGTGATCCAACAGAGTTTTTACTTGTTTCAAACACTGGTTTGGTTCCAGATAGGAAACTTATAGAAGGGCCGAGTGGATTTCCAGATTGCTTTGGCAGGGAAAGAACTACCAGTTAGATGCGAGACCTCCAAGCTGGGGGTTAAGGGGGTTTGGCACTCCTTTGAAGAAGTCCTACTTATTGATCCACTGGGGAGCCGACAATACATGTTTTACTCCCAACAGGCTGGATGCACATTTTAAAACACTGCGAACGTGAGATTTGAATATGAATTTGGATTTCTTTGAGGAATCGACTTTTAAAAGCTTTAAAGATTTCAGGGAGTAATTTGACTTTAGCCATGATTACATGAATTTGATTACATGTCTGGAATAATGCTGGTTTCCAGTAAAAAGGCCATTATGATAAAATGCTAATATCAGTGTAGCACATTAGCAGGCTGGTTTCATATGATGCACAACATGTTTGAAATGGAAAAATGTACTCTTGCTTGCACTGTGCCCACATCTTCACCAAGACTAAGCCCTGATATCCTGGATCAAGCTACTGCACTGGATGTGCAGACTTTGGTTAGACTAAACAATGCTTGGTGCTCAAATGCAGTCCGTGTTAAACAGACATCAGGTTTTTTATGTTAAGATGTCAACAAGATTTAAATGTTGCTGTGTATGTTCCTCCAGATGCAAATTCAAAATATGCAATACAAGAATTTAGGAGTGCAGTCCCAAACCAGTATGGTATGGATGTCACAGTCTGGTGCAGGCAATCATACAACAAATGTCAAACTGCCATATGTCCATGGATGAGAGCAGAACCATTCTGATCCACTTCAATAAGTGGCAGTAATGCACCAAAAAGCTATTTTCCATTCATCATTAAAAAATACAGCAGCAGAAGAAGACACAATGAAACAAGAAGAAGAAGACTGCTGTATGCTACGGCCTAGGGAACGGAAAGACCAGATTAGACACTGGAGGTAGAAGAAGACCATCCCGCTTCTTTTCCACGGGTCAGAAGTCCCACTTAAACCCACTAAGATCAGGCTTTTGCTGCATTTACATCCAGGTCAGTTGACTCTGCAGCAGACCTGGGTTTTTATCACCTCGACTCGCCACTGATCTAAATGTAAGACCCAGATGAAAGCGGTTATACGGTTGAGAAAATGTAGTGCCAAAAGAACGGGCGGTCTGACGGCGATGAAAAGCGGTGTGAGTTTTCTCTATACATCGTACACTTGAACTGATATAGACATTTTTTTTGGGAAGGCCTTGTTATACGTGGTTATCTGGTCTCCGTTCACTGCAGTACAAAGCTGAGCGTCTGGGCTGGAGCGGCTCTCTGCTTCTCCAAACTGAGGCTGCGCTGATCGGCAGCTACGGTAGAGAACAGACCGACTGTAGATATGTACTTTATATAAGCCCACTTCAAAAAATCCCTTTAAACTGTCATCTCATTAGCAACCTGGCTTAAAACAAGACTGTTTATTGTGGCGTTCTAATAAGTATAAACTAGCCTACATAACCACTTTTGAATCAGCAACCATTTACATGATTGCTTATGATTTTGTTGTATATAAATACAAATTTCTCCTGTATAGACAGACACCTGTCTCTTAAACAAATGTAATGAAACCTGATGCATTTTGTATTTTTTGTTACTTTTTCCTTAATCAAACAGATCTCAGAACTGATTCTTCCAGCATGTCCAGCCTCCAGAGGAAGTCAATTGTGTTGATGAAGTTGTACTCAAAAAGACATCTCGAAAATTGTAATAAAATTTCAGTTACTTTCATAATCAGCACTTAGCAATAGTTAAATTGAACTTGTGGTAACCATAAGGAACCGTACCTGTCCTGAGGAAAGATGAGCAGTTGTTCTGAGTTGTAGAGCTCTTGCAATACGTTGGAGAGAAACTGGCCCCACCAGCGCTCGCCTCCACACAGCTGCACCAACAGCAGACCAGCATGAAGACGGATCTTAGGTGTACCACTGATGCAGAGATGTTTGAAGAGCTCCTCACAGGCCTGGGCTTGGAAGGTGCTCTGGAGCACGGACGGCACAGAGTGGCCTGGAAATATACAGGTACATGACTGAAATAAGCCTGAATCAACAATGTTAACCAGGATGCTAATCGCCTTCCACATGGGCAAACATATCCAAACCTTTTTCACCCTGTCACCTCCAACATATAACACGTCATGTACTGGCAGACCCAGTTATTCCAGTTCCCTGCTCACCGTTGTTGGAGTGCAGCAGACTGAGCAGTGTGTCCAACAGGTATCGGATGATGGTCCTCAGCTGCTCGGTGGAGGAGTTGTGGACCAGTTCCTGAGTCTCTGGAGCCCTGGCTGTAGGGAGTGGCTTGCGGCTGGCGCCGAATGACACGCGCAGCCTCTGGACAGCATGGTGAGCCAGGTTGAGTTGCAGCTGCAGCTGGATACAGTCCTGGTACGCTGAGAAGACACGCTGGTCCTCCTCCACCACCTTATCTGGTTTTCGTAAGAAGTACTGGGCATTGTTAGCGCTGTTGAGAGGGGGCAGGTCGATGTTCTGCAGAAGTGTCTCCAACCGATGGCAAGCTAGATTGTACCTGGTAAACAAGAACATCAAATGTAAATGAATAAACCCCTCAAAAAGCTTCAAAAAAAGCCGTTCCTCATCATTGCCGTTCCTCTTTTGGCCACTTGAGGCTGGCTCCAAGTGTGAACTGACCCCCACAAGAGGTCAAAATAAAATGCTCAACTCTAAAACATGTTTACAGTGTGTCACAAAAAGCATTGTATGTCTCTATAGCAAATTTTCCTGTTCATGACAAAGGCTGAATTTTAGATTTAAATCATATCAGGGCGGATGGGCATGCATCATTAGGGGCTTGGCCACTTGTAGTGACAACTAGACAGGAACTATCTGCCTGGCTTCACCCCAGCCACTGCCACAACGGGCCGGATTCCAGCTTATTAACGTGACCTGGCAGACTTTCAAAACCTGCAAGAAGTCACCTGGAAGGTGGTGCTAGGAACCAACTTCCAGGAACAAAAATGTTAACAATCGACATCCAAGTCAAAGCTTTTTACTTTTTATCCATTTTCTTTCTGTTGCTTTTATACTGAAAAAAAGAACAAAAAGCAACAAAACAGAAATGTAATTTAAAAAAAGAAAGAGAAAATGGCAATAAATAAGAAATCTATTTCTTTACAAGTGTATAGTGGGGCCCTACACTCTCTTTACAACCTTTGACCCATTCTTTTCAGACCAGCTGAACACCTGACCCACTTTTTATTCTATATGCAGTCCATTTTCTCCAGCGTTGTGCACTGGGTCCTTACTTTAGTCCTTAGATAATGACTTTTTCAATGGAGTGTGTTTCTACTAAAATGTCCAGCCACTGTCCTGGGCTGGGGGGGGGTCACATTTCAACCAGCTACTTGTGTTGGCCTGTTTACATGCGAGTATCCACCCCTGCCAGCCTAAGCCTGGAGGACTCCAGGCCAAAGCAGAAGTTTACTGCATCCTTCACTCTATGTCTATCTATAGTGTTCATCACAGAATCATCTATTTTGCAGTGCACCTGGTGAGTAGCAGAGTACTGTAGTAGTATAATCTTTCCATTGAGCATGAGGTTCCTCAAAACATCGTCCATGCCTGTCTCCTTATGTAACATACTGACAATCTTTTGATCTAAGGGGTCTTTTTGTACTTGTTGTGTATAGAATAGTTAATAATTGTGTTCCAGTCTCTCTCAGACTAAAACAGCTTCACTTTAAGAAACTATTATGTCAAATAAGAATTTCAAGAATGTTTCTGTCGCGTTCTGGTGGATGTATACATGAACAAATATGACCAGAGCATTGTGTTCTTTATGCTCACTTTGATCCTCAACAAACAGTCAGCTGCAAAGTCTACTCCACCTCCAGTGGACCAGCCACTGTTAGTATCGCCGGATGTGAGAAAAAATCCTTCTGAGAACAAATACAAATGTATAAAACACAATGAACAACCCTCCAGACTAGGAGGAGACTTGGAGAGGGCGTGATGTGAAGGAGAGGGAGTCAGAAAATACCTCTCTACCATCCTATGAGTCTAGTTTGTCCACTATAAAAAGAGTTGGTCTCCCAGACACTAAGTGACCAATACAAAGTAGAAATGTAAAGCTATCAAAATGTTTAAGTCTCAGAATATTAACACAGCAGCGACCCACTGCCCACCTCCATCCCAGCAACTGGCAGAGCCATGTTTCCAGAGTACTCTCTCCCTCGGCTGACTCCAGCTCTTCCATGAGGAATCTACCTCTCTTCAGCCGCCGGCTGCACTTCTGGCACACTAGTGTGTGTTATGGCTGCCCATTTCCTGCTGGACTGTTTCTCCTGGCTCAGGACTCTGTCTTTTTTTCTATCTGCTTTTCTTATTTTGCTGCAGGACTCTTTGCTGCTCCTGGTAGGTGCAGAGTTCTTCAGTTACCTCTGACACCTTCCACCTGCTCTGAGGAGGACTCGGCTTCTCTGACTCTGCATTTCAGTAACAAGTTTATTGAGATTGCTTTTGATTTCCTGTTCCAGGTGGTTAATTTTCTGTCTCAGGCAGTAGGGTTGGACAATAGGTTAAAATTTTCAGCCCATCAATCGGCGATTGCGGATATATTCGTGCACTGCACGCATTTTCAGCTAATGCAATTATGGAGAAGCTGGTGGCAAAAAAGAAGACAAAATCACCAGTTTAGGACTTTCTTGGTTTTAAACCACACACGCCTGGCAGGACTCTAACACTACCACTGTGTGTACACCATACTGGTGTGTATGCTACACTTACACCGAGAGACACTCGGCTCTCACCAGACCCTCATCCCTGTGCTCCTCCTCAGGATGTGTGCCAGAAAAATATGGATATGAAATGCTGCACATCGCATTTTTGAACAGTTTAACTGGAGTTGTTCATTGGGTACATTGCAATAAATCTGAGAGCACGGTTTTACTACACGTTTAACTACTCCATCAGCAAACAGAAAGAGGAGGGCTGCTGATTTACATGCAGTCTTACCTGCACTGGATGTCCTCCTGCAGAGCTACCATCATTGTCAAGTGCTGATCCACATCTGGCTGACTGGCTGCTTCGCTCTCTCCCCGCAGAGGATCATGCATTAACTTCAGCTCGCTCTCCCAAGGCATGATGTATGTGTGGCCGTAGTAGAAGCCCATTGGGATCTTTGCGCGTGCGTTGGTGCTGCCGTAGCGCCCAATGACAGTGATCTAAGAATTGTAGGAAGCAAACAAGAAGACATAATTGTGGTAAACTTTCAAAAACACGCAGACCCAAAAGTTCAGGTGTCTTATTTATAAGAGAATCCACACCAAAATTTTGCGTACATACAAATGAGGAAATGTATGTATGCCAAAAAATATGCAGATTCATAAAACCTGTCATAAGCCTGCATCATTTCAAAATGTTCAAAATCAACTTGGAAATGTGTGCACATATATCAGCTCACATCCCGCCCTCTCCGCTCCCACATTCAACCAGAAATTGTCAATGTAAAGTGCCTCATGAATGTTGATGCATGGAAATGGGCTTGTTAGCGCCCGAGCAGGTCCCAGACCTGTGAGGACCCGAGCAGGTCCCAGACCTGTGAGGGCCCGAGCAGGTCCCAGACCTGTGAGGGCCCGAGCAGGTCCCAGACCTGTGAGGACCCGAGCAGGTCCCAGACCTGTGAGGACCCGAGCAGGTCCCAGACCTGTGAGGACCCGAGCAGGTCCCAGACCTGTGAGGACCCTGTCGTATTTCTAGGGATTTTTTTTTAAGTCATTTTTTTTTTTCTTTGTCCCGAATGATCGCATTTTTCACTGCCTGAACATGGATGAAGACGCAATTTTATTTGGGGAACACATTAGGCATGGCGAAAAATTTCATAATCTCTCGTCGTCGTGAACTTTCGCCACTTGGTGCCGCTATAATCAAGGAAAGTGTGTTTTGGCTTATAAATCCCATATACTTTGTCGCACATTCAAAAACCTTACATCCACGCGTTCCCTGAATTGTGTTGAATTGCGTGGTATAGGCCACGCCCATTTCAGCCCACTGTTTTTTGGCTGTTGTTTTTTTTTCGCAAATTCACAAAATGTCACAAACCTACTTTTTGGAACTCCTCCCAGACAATTTGACCGATTTGCACTTTGCATGTAGCATCTGTGGACCCTCCTGACAAAAAGGTATCAAAAGAACTTTGATATTCCAAAGAATACTCAAGTTATTAAATAACAACTTCCTGTAGATTTTGGTAAAAACAGGAAGTGTTGCATATCTCCACATTGGTGTGTCTGAACGGCAGGAAACTCAGGTTCCTACTTCCTCATGAGCCCCTGAGGCTCTGTGCAAAATTCTGTGCAACTCAGGCTCAAGGGGGCGCTTTTATCGCAAAATAACCAAAAAATCACTTCGCTGGCATGTTTCACCGATATGTACGAAAATCAATGAGCATGTATATCATGACCAGATGCACAAAAAATGAACCTACTGAACCAATAATCCAAACCAAACAGGCCGTCAGATATTGTCAATTTAATCGTCACTTTTAGTGATTAGCAAAACATCGCACAAAAATGCCAAAGTAGAGTGAAACAAGGTGGGGTGGACTTCTCTCTCAGTTAGCATACTTTGTCTCAAACAAAAAGAGACCCATTACCCACTACAAAAGCAGGATTCTCACTTGATTCACAACCTAAGGAAACAGGTTGACAAATGTCCTTCTCCACCACAGGGCAGTGCTGCCTTGCTAACGGATACAAACCTCTGTTTAAGAGTCTGTAGGGTCACACAGTGTAATCATCTCATTATTTGGTTTTCATGTACATTGCAGGAATTTCTTCTGACTTCTGGGTATCTTCTTTAATACTGCCTCTAGCAGCCCACACATGCAGCACGCCGCACACACCACGCAGCAGGCCAAAACTGCTGCACACCGCGACGGCAGTACTCATCAACACTCATGGACTGCGAGGGCCCGTTCATCGCTGCTTGCAGCTTCGATTTATCAATGGTTTTTTAGCGTGAATCATGGCCACAACTAAGAGTCCCGGCAAAGAAAACGAGGTGATTGTGGATAAGGTGGAGGTTACAGAGCACTTTTGTGGAAACCAAAATGGCACTTGGTGACATTTGCACAGTATAAGATATCATCAAAGCAACATCTGCCCTGTTCTGTAATTCTTTAATGTTATTTGATGTTATCATGAATTTATACAACCGGTGATGATAATTGCGTTAGTTAGCTATCGCTGTTAACTTTCCCAAATCCTGACGCATCCTGGCATCATCCTGCATTTCAAGAGCTGTGGTGCTGTGCTGCGCTCTGGGAGGGGGGGTGATGGGGAGAAAGGGCTGATGGAATATTCAGTGTAATTTCAGTTTGCTTCTATCTTTCACAGTTGAGAGGTGCTGTAACACTGCTGGTTTGAATGTTTTTAATACAGTTGATCAATAAGGACACGTGATATGAAGTGAAATAAAATGCAGGAGCAGCATTGCTGTGCCAATAATGATGCCTCACATTTCATTTTCTACACTCTGCCTACAATTTACAACGTCAATATCTCTGTTGCCAATCTTCCATGTCTACAAAATGTTCATACACAGAGTACTTACTGGTGCACACATTATCCTGCCAAATTTCTTTTTATAGATCACAACTTGATCTATCAAGTTGATCACTTGCGTGGGAGGTAGCTTAGGCCTCTTTCAGGCCCAGTTTTGCACATCCTCAGTGTTTATAATTGAGAGCCCAGGTCAGTGATGCTGCACATATATCCAAAGCAAAATACAGGTACAGACCTTCATGAACCTGCACACAGGTGGTGGTAGCAGGTCGTGCAGAATGAGGGAGTGGGTGCTGATGTCGGTGGCCACCACCAGCCTACGGCCGTCCACCTCCTCCCCCAGTGTCCAGATGTCTATGGACAGAGAGGCCAGGTCGCCACAGGTCGGGATGAGAGCGTCAGTCAGCAGGACAGGACGGCCAAAGTCCAGTGTGACAAAGCGACGAGCTCCTGGGAGGAGAGGACAGGGCAAACGAGACACAAACTTAAAAAAATACATGTTTTCATTGGATTTTCAAGATTGTGACATTCTGTTGCAACATGGCATATTTCCTCATGGATCCACTACATTATCATTACCCCTCTGATTTAATCCTGTGCACACATATATTTCAGTATGTACACGTATATATGGTGTGATAGATGACATACCAGAGTGCATCCGCTCTATGATGATGGACTGGTGTGGAGGAGGCTGCAGGAAGTGGGATGCCTGGGAAATAGCCAAAGCAATACCACTCCCCATGGGGCTCTGCAGGAAAAAAGGAAAGCATTATTCAACAATCAAAAAAGTTCAAAGAACAAAGAAAAAACCTTTTACCATTTACCTAAACTGATGCAGAGAACAATTACACTGATTCTGTTTCTTTCAAACTGTCTGTTACTCAGGTCACATGCTGATACAACACGAATGAGACTGATCATCCATTTGATCAATATGAATCATGGTATGAAGAAAGTCAATATTTGTGTTAATCTTAAGTAGCTTGTAGTCAATTCATAACGTGAAAAAGGATTGTTGAGCTACAGCCTAGAATCAACTCACATAAATACACCATACACAGGGTTAAAGCTAGCCAAGCTCCTGTGCCTGGAATGTATTCAGGGGTTAAAAGACAGTACGTAGGGATCGAAGGGTTTAAAACTAAGGTACTTTGAATATTTGTGATAGACTGGAGGAGGGGTATTTATAACAGCTGCATCACACAATCTCTGTGCAAAAAGGAGTTAAAAAACCAAGCATCAAGCTGCATTTAACTAACCGGCTTGGCTTTCTGCGTGTTCTTGTGTGCAGTCAGGTTCACAGGCCCAGGGTCCATCATAGAGCCAGGGAACAGATGTGCCAACTCAGCACTAAAGGCTGCCGACACAGCCTCGTTAGGTGGTGTAAGAGGGGGGGTCATAAATAGGGGCGTGGTTTTAGGCGTTGGGGGGATAACGTCAGAGGGGTGAATGAAGAAGCTCGGAGCAGATGAGGGGTTTGAAGGCACAGAGTTGTGGATGGGTCCCACACCAGAGGCAGCAGCGGCTGCAGAGGTGGTCTGATGCAGCTTGGCCTCAAGCTTGGCCTTCTGTTCTCAGCACAGACAAACAGGCATTACAATACAGAGAAAAAACACTTGGTTGGTATCACAACAGCGCATCTCCTGTCCTCATAAATAAGCCTGCATCAACCTGCATGCCACTGTCAGTTGGGAGTTTTCTGCCTAATCAATACAGATGACAAAAGCAAGACTGACAGCCATTCAGAGCCTTTTACTGACTGAAGATATTTTCTAAAATAAAAAATATGACTACTACTCCCACTAATGTACAAACCCCAGTTCCAATGAAGTTGGGATGAATGGGATAAAAACAGAATACAATGATTTGCAAATCATTTTAAACTTATATTCAACTGAATACACTACAAAGACATGATATTTAATGTTCAAACTGCAACACGTTCCAAAAAAGCTGGGACAGGGGCAACAAGAGACTGGGAAAGTTGAGGAATGCTCAAAAAACACCTGTTTGGAGCATTGCACAGGTGAACAGGTTAATTGGAAACAGGTGAGTGTCATGATTGGGTATAAAAGGAGCATCCCCGAAAGGCTCAGTTGTTCACAAGCAAGGATGGGGCAAAGTTCACCACTTTGTGAACAGCTGTGTGAGCAAATAGTCCAACAGTTTAAGAACAATGTTTCATCATCTATAGGCCATAATATCATCAAAAGATTCAGAGAATCTGGAGAAATCTCTGCACGTAGGCGGCAAGGCTGAAAACCAAGGTTGAATGCCCGTCACCTTCGATCCCTCAGGCGGCACGGCTTTAAAAACCCACATCATTCTGTGAAGGTTATTACCACATGGGCTCAGGACCACTTAGGAAAACCAGTGTCAGTTAACACAGTTCATCGCTACAACTACAAGTGCAAGTTAAAACTCTACCATGCAAAGTGATAGCCATTCATCAACAACACCCAGAAACGCCGCCGGCTCCTCTGGGCCCGAGCTCATCTGAGATGGACTGGTGCAAAGTGGAAAAGTGTGCTGTGGTCTGACGAGTCCACATTTCAAACTGTTTTTGGAAATCATGGATGTCGCGTCCTCACGGCCAAAGGAAAAGGACTATCCAGATTGCTATCAGCGCAAAGTTCACAGCATCTGTGATGGTATGGGGTGTGTTATATATTGCACATCTGTGAAGGTACCATTAATGCTGAAAGGCACACACAGGTTTTGGAGCAACATATGCTGCCAGTCAAACAGCGTCTTTTTCAGAGACGTCCCTGCTTATTTCAGCAAGACAATGCCAAGCCACATCCTGCATGTGTTACAACAGCGTGGCTTTGTAGTAAAAGAGTGCTGGTACTAGACTGGCCCGCCTGCAGTCCAGAGCTGTCTCCCACTGAAACTGTGTGGCGCTTTATGAAGTGTAAAATACGACGAAACGGAGACCCCAGACTGCTGAGCAACTGAAGTCGTACATCAAGCAAGAATGGGAAAGAATTCCACCTACAAAGCATCAACAATTAGTGTCCTCACACTTACTGTACTGAGTGTTGTTGAAAGGAAAGGTGATGTAACACAGTGGCAAACATGCTCCTGTCGCAGCTTTTTTGAAATGTGTTGCAGGCATCAAATTCAAAATGAGTGAATATTTGCAAAAACACAATAAAGTTTATCAGTTTGAACAATAAATATGTTGTCTTTGTCATGTATTCAATTGAATATAAGTTGAAAAGGATTTGCAAATCATTGTATTCTGTTTTTATTTACGTTTTACACAATGTCCCACCTTCACTGGGACTGGGCTTAGTAAGTACATCACATGTTTCCTTCTATTCCTTGGTTATATTTAGGGAGTGGTGGTAAAAAGTAGTCAGCAGCTTGTTGGAGGAGCCAGGAGTCATGGATGCTGATCACTGAATGGCAGAATAAAAGTTTTGACACAGTTTCAGGTAAATCTCATTGAGATTGATATGATAGACAATATGGCAAACAGGAAGCTAACATCCTATAATGTGGGCCTTTTCCTTGGAGCTTCATGAACCTGTGAGGTCTTATTTGACAAAGAGGTGACAGTTTGGGTTACATGTCAGTGAAAGTGATCAGAGGCATATCAACTCAGTATGTTTTAAAAGCTGTTTGTATTAGGCCACTGACCGGCCAGATTCAGCATGAATGTTGAAAAAAAAGAGTCTAACACGTGAAACCACGTCAGAGGTTTCAGTCTCCATACACTGCGATCAATTTCCCACAGTCTTTTCAGTCATTCTCCCTCACAAGCTGCATGTTGTCTCACTGTGTCTTCCAGATTCTGACAAATCCTCTGGGAGATATTGTCTTTGGTTTTTCTTTTTCAGCTTGGACATTTTTGAACATAAGTATGGACAGTACCGCCTCCAAGCACTTGGAACTTGTATTATGTATGACCTCGTGAGGCGTGGCCAAATTCATCTTCAATAATAAAGCCAAACCCATGACAATGACAAACATGTTGTTCGGTTTCATTAAGTTCCTGCAGTGGAGACGTGAGCAGTGTAACACTGGAACATATCATAGATTTTGTCCTTGAATGTGACTTTCTATTTCCCCAATCTAAATGTATCACTCATGCTCCTGTTTGAAATACTGTGTCTGAGTGTGTGTGCCTTTGTTTTTCACCTGCTGCTGCAGCTTCAGCAGCTGCTGTTGTTTTTCCTGCAGGACCTGCAGCTGCTGCTCTGCAGACACCATTGCATGTGATAGCGACTGGAGAGCCACCTGGGCTGCAGAGCTCAGAGCTGTCGAAGCTTCACCAACCATTCCTGTCGACAGGCCGCCCACCGCAGGCGTCACACCAAATGTGCTCACTGGGTTTAAAGGGGACATACGATGAAAGGCTCAGTTTCTTCAAGTCTTCGTGAACATACATTTTGGTATTTGGAGTGACTACCAACCCACAAACTGTGAAACAAGACCTCGCAGTCCGTTTTTTGTGGGCTGCCTAGGTCAGAAAAAACATGGGACTAAACCAACCTACAGGTTTTGGCCTCCTTCTAATGTCAATGGAAGGGACATGTGAATAAAACCACCCCCAGTCTGAGTATCTAAACCCACACTTGGTAACTAACGCTGCGAAAGTCCTTCATTATTTTTTTCACCAACAGTTTACAGTTACATATATTATGTACACATATTTTGTACATTTGGTGATGCATGGTAAAGGAAAAAGAAAAATAGGTCCTTTTTAAATTACTTAAGATTAGTAACAACAAAGACAAAGATAAGTAAAGATTGTGTCTTTGTAGATAGACAGATTCTGCAATGTCTCAATTCATTTAGAATAGGAAAAACATCTAAAAAATACACTGAAAGAGGAAAAGACATTTTGGCAAGATCATCACCCTCACAATCTCATTTCGCCATGTTAGAGAGACGGAAGGTTTGCCCATCTGTATTATTATTTATTAGTATTTTTTAGGTGTCTTAAAATTCCAAATCAAATTAAGGAATTAAACTAAATTAAATTAAACTGTCTTGCCTTAATAATGCACTTTTAGCGAGGTTAAGTTTATATCTACATAATTCTCCCAAAAGTGTTTTTCAACCTTCATTGAGAGTAAAATGTAAGACTCTGACGATGAGCCAAACGTCACAGAGAGAGGTCATGTTTACCAGTGAACATGCTGGCGTCGTCTCGCTCCACCCTTGTGCCATCACTGGTGGAGATGCAAGTAAAGTGCAAAGGCTCCACCTCCAGGAGTCCTGTTAGTGCTGTGAAGCTGCCCTCTGCTGCTGCACAGCTGCTCACTTTCCCATTTCCTGCAGGACCAAACATTCAATATTCAAGCGTAAGTGGTGTCTTTTAAAAATAAACTCAAGCAAAAACAAGCATTTCAACATTTCATAACTACACAGTAAAGGTAAGGTGAAAGTATACTACATTGTATTTAGTATTTATTTAGGCCAGCATCCTATTGTTTTTACATAGATATGACTTTGGTGGACATTTTTCTTAAATTATACTTGCACCTACACTAAATGAGTCCATCCTAGTAATCAATAGATAATTGATGTACTGACTTTCAGGTTACATCAAGGGGGTTTAAATCCATATCAGGTGAATATATCTGATGACTTCAAATAAACAAAGTCATTTTATTTTATACGTAGTGTCACATCTTTGGCAATCAATGACTCTCTGATGTTTCTTAATCTCCAGTCCACTGTGAGCAGCTTTAAAAAATACAGGAGACAACATGTCTGCAACATCATGTGAGTCAGTCTGCAGTTAATACCTGAGAGAATGTCAGAGAGGTCGATCTCATCTGACTGGACTCCGATGCTGCTGTTGAAGGCATTCTTACAGGAGGAACCGCTGACCTCCAGGTCAAAGAGCACCGGGTCAAAAGGAGAGCTGTACAGACCGTATCTGAAAGGAGGTTGACAGGAGGTGGGAGAGGAGAGGCTCACGTTTACTTACAAGCGTCAAGGAAGTAAGGAAAACCCTAAAGAGACAATACTTCAGCAGTCAGTGGAACCCCTCCACTTGGAACCAGGTAAAAGTAAAATGGCATTTGAAATAGCACCTAGTCTGCAGCAGAGCCTCCAGCGGGGTGAGGCGGTCCTGCAGCTGGCGAGAGATGGCGGTGAGCAGGGAGGCACAGGTGGTGCTGCAGCCCGCAAGGTCCTCTTCCTTCACGTAGTTCAGTACCACAAAGTACCAGAACACTGAGCCTAAAACCAGACCGGAGAGGGAGATGTGAGAAAATCAATACTGGCGAGTCGGGAAAGAGAAAGAGAAAGAGAAAGAGAGGTGTTTAATATTGGTCTGGATTGATGTTCAGTTACTTACCACCTGTTGCTGCTGCAGGCAAGTAAGGCATGTTGTCGAGCAGTGCCTTTAGAAGACTTGAGCCAAAACTCTGCTGACCTGGGTCCCCTTTCCCATTGCTACAGCAACAAATACAACAGCATGGTCATCACTATCTCCATTCAAATCAAAACGCTCAAGTGAACAAGAAAAAACAAACTACTTTATCACAGAGGCCTTTTTCCACTACTGGAACATAACAACCTAAAATTAGCTATATACTGCTAATTTTAGTTACAATTTCAGTTACTCTGAGGGCAAAGAATGAAAGAATGAAAGAGGTAAATAGTCTTTCCCAGAAAAGGTTTGGGTGGCGTTAGTATTTTCAAAAATCATGTAGTTAGCCATTTTTTTCAAACCAGAAGCTGAACCAAAACTACATTGTTGTATTGTCTTTTCTATGGAAGGAAAATAAAAAGCTTAGAAGAGCAACGTGTTCCAAACCAGATTCTTTCCCAACGCCTCTCCATGTTTTAATTCAGAAGAGTATCTAGGATTGGCACTAAATTGGTACCGGTTACCAATAACAAAATGATTTTTGAAAGTCAGTACATTTGAAGCAGTGCAGCGTGTCTGACCGTTTTAACACAGCAGCTGTTGACGCAGCTAATGTTGCGTCCTCAGTGCAGCCTCCCAGCTCCGACGCTGATGGAGTTTAGCACACTACAAATGTGTGTGTCTAGACCTGGTCAAGTCAAGGTATCTTTTGTTATGGTTATGAAAATAATTGTGTAGATATTAATTCAGGATACAGTTAGCATCGGTTTTAAGCATAAATAATTGTATTTGTACCTAAATAATCCCATACACAACATTAGTCAGCAGTCATGGCTTTGTCAGACATCAAAGTCAAACCTATTATCCATGACCGCAGTATAACGGCAGAGTGTCACAAATCTGTCCTCAAGTTTGTTGTGAAAATACGATGTCCAACTCCTTTTCACAGATTAACCTAATGAATCCTCCGCCAAGTCAGCTCCTTTCTCTATAATCTTGCCACATTACAAGAGAAATGTGATTCATGGTTTTCTGTGCTGGAACAGTGTGGAGCAGAGAAAGAGCAAGATCCCTAGTTGCCACTGCATCCTTTTGGCCAACGCATCAGTCCTAAGAGACACAGCCAGCTTTGGTCTGGTGCTGTTCTTGTACAGTCTGCTTTGCTTCATTCTGTTGACCTAGAGTTGTTGGTCTCTTCTTTTAATTGAATACTATTGACTTTTAAAAAGACACCACAAGTAAATATAAAGGAAATCTAAATTAGTGCCACTTTTACCATTGTTGTCTGGTTGCAATCACCTACTTGCCCACCAAGCCCCACAGAAAAATTACAAACTTGGTATCATCTTTTCAGTGACATAATGGTCTGGTTTTAGAGATGCACCGATCGATCGGCAACCGATCGCAATCGGACGATAGTACCCCTGTCGGTTTTGATCGGAGTTCTAAAAATAGATAGAAAGCAGGCTGATCAGATGACGTTTCAATATTTACATATATATACTAGGGGTGGAACGGTTCATCCAAAAAATCCGTCCCGTTCAGTACGCATGTCACGGTTCGGGGCGCCTGTTTACCGTTCAGTTTATGACGCGCAATCGTGCGTAATTTCCACCGGGGACGTAACGGCTGCGCCGCGGTCACCGGAGCTGAACGCTGCCACTCTAATCAATGAGACCATCCCCACCGGGTGTCGCGTGACGTCTCAGCAGCGGCTCTCCGCTCTGCAGCGCTGTCAGTCTGTAGCACTTCTATTTTCTGACGGAGCCGTTGCTAAACCGCGTGAAGCTCAACAGAGCAGACTGCACCAGACAGAATCAACGTAATACACTTCCGCCCCCTTTCAAAATAAAACACAAGACGCAGTTCATGTAGCCTATCACATCTTCACATCAACATTACGTCATGAGGTACGTGTTGATGTTGATGCCCTGTGCCTGTAATGTGGCCATAAAAATAGGAAAGTTAAAGTATTTTGTTTGCACTAATTCAAGAGTTCCTCTTTTTACTTTCTAGGATACAATGTTTGTCAGAGATAAATGGATCCTATTTCAGTCAGTTCAGTGATTGCTGTTGTATTTTAGTGATTTAGTGCATTTTCATTGCAGAAGGCGGCAAACAATTGGATTTGACGCTGTCATCGGCAATATCGGGATCGGCAGATACTGCTTTTGGTGATCGGTGATCGGCCCCAAAATTCCTGATCGGTGCATCTCTAGTCTGGTTTGTAAAATACAATGGAAAACCAGGCAGAACCTAGAACCTGACCATCACAGGTTCAGAATGAGAAGCTCCAGGTCTACAGCCTTGTAAATTCCTGCAGTGGAAAGGCGCTAAAAGCATCATGACTGAAACATACCATGTTTCTTACCTTATACAAAGTGCAAGAAAGCGAGCACATTTGTGTGCTATGCTCCGGCCAGCCTCAAAGAAACACGTCCACACAATATCTGTTAGCCGTGTCCGGGTTTTCACCAGCAAGCCCTCCTTTCCTTCTTTCAAGCTAAAAGGAAGCCAGAGCATAAATCACTTGTCTTTAGAAAATGTTAGATGGAAGCAATGGATGGCCTGGATGTCCAGGTGATACAGCTGGATTGACCCTACCTGCAGTGTCCGTTGGAGTAAACCCCGGCCAGCCAGCACAAAATGTCTAGGATGAGGCTTTGGGCGTGCTCTGTGGCTGGGCTGCCCTCTGTCCGTCGACACAGTGCGTCCAGCAGCTTCTCATGGAAGTCTACGAACTGTAGCATCGCACAGCGTTGGACCCTGAAAAGCACAGAAGCACAACCACACAGAGGAGGACAGTCCAGATTAAATTCACTTCTGTATTATGTGCAGTAGAGACCAATACAATCGAAGGAGACATTGTCAACTGACAACACTTAATTTATCTTGTCTGTTACATGCATTCTCCTGCTGCATGTACACAAACTGCACATGTACAGTTCACGGTTCAGTATGGCTCATTTTGACAACAGTGTAAATAGACCCTGATGTTCCATCGCCACATTGATCTGACCTTTCTTTTGGTATTGACGTCTTCTTAAACCTTCTGATTGTGACTGAAACTTCCTGCAGCAGGTCACAGCCTCGCAGGTTTTCAACTTTCTTCGAGGGTGCTGGGCTTTCTGCTTTTACTGCAGATACCTTTTCCTACACACAGACAAACACAAGCACAGATTAAAAAAGGCACAAATGAATGACTGTGACTGTGTTTGTCCATTCCATCAGTAGTGTGTGCCTTCTGGAGACTCCTCTTTATGATGGCACTACCAAAGTTCACATTAAACAATACTCATTGTGACATCGGAATAGTTGGCCAACTATCAAAGGTCCAATCTTGGAGGTGCAAGGAACCTGTTGTTTTAGGGTCATTCCATACCAGTTCACTTTGGGCATCCCAGTTCACTTCATGGATTTTATTGATAAAAATCATGTATAACCTTCTAGTGAATTGTAACCTTGCAAGTTCCTGAAGCTCTACTTCAAATACTTTTTAAGTCAGGATTTTTTTTATTTGGCCCTCTGAAATAAATTTCAACCTTTTGGTGATTCTGTGCATGTGTATTCTAAACCTCACTGATTGGTTTTTTTATTATTATTATTGGATTTGTGCAGTTAAAATTTGTCCTGAAAATCAAAGATAGCTTAAGGAAACTTGGCAACAAGTATTCATTAAAATAGTTTTTGCATAATGGTTACAGTAATCAAATTAATAACAAGTCATTTTTTACCTGAACAAAGAATCTGCCATTTTCCAAACTACATATCTCCATAAGTTTACACTTTCCTGCAATCAAATTACAATAATATGTAGTATTAATCTAGTTCTGTCACATCAAGAAGTTATTTGATCCTGCATCCCATTGCTCTCACTAAATATAGCTTTGGAACTGAAAACCACACTTCTTGGCTAATTTGGACCGTAGGATTATTCAAATATCCTTGAAACGCCTGTATGCGAAAGTGTTGATCTTCATTGTGTTTATACCAAAAAATTCAAAGATGTTATTTCACCTCCTTAATTTTCTTTTTTTTTTTCATTAACCCATTCAGGCCGGGAAAGCATTGCCGCATTTCTACCATTAAAACCGGGGGCGCTGTTGCGTAATTCTACCATTAAAGCCGGGAAAGCGGGTACGTCTTTCTTCGGAGGGCAGCGATTTCGAGGAGTTTCTCGGCTAAGAATAAGACAGCCTCGATTACATAATTACTGAGGAGGGCTTTGACCCGATCGACCGGGAGTTATGGTTGAGGCACATGTTTGAGGACAACAACGATGATAACGATGACGAGTTTGAAGGGTTTGAAAGTGAGTGGAAGACTGACAACTACCACAGTAATCAGCGTAGTGTTTTCAATCGCACAGCAGGGGGGAAAGTCGATGTGCCTGCAGACGCCACACCGCTGCAGGCATGTGATCAGATTTTTACGGAGGAACTTTGGGCGCGTCTCGTTACCGAGACTAATAATTACCGTGACCAGGTTCAACAAACTCCAACTCACATTGAGTGCTTCGGGAAGCACTATCGCCGGTACATCTAAGGCAGACTGTTAGTCATTATATTCTGTTCTTGTTCTTTTTTTCTAGTTGATTTTTATTTATTTTCTCACTGTTTTTTATTTGAAAATAGCGCTGTTCCTGCACTGACACTTTACTTTGACATTGACAATTTGTGTGTTCACTTTATCTAAATAAACTCAAAGTCTGAGGAAAGCCACAGGTGTAAGCTCTCAAATACTTTTTTAATTTTGTTTCTATCTGCTACAGAGGCTGAGAAATCAATCATTTAGTAGCTGTTGAATTTCCAGAAAATCTTCAGGTTTTAGGGGTTTTTCTGAAATCGCCCATAGGTTTTACAGGCATTTTTTCCAGGCGTCTTAGGCCTGAATGGGTTAACTAGTTTTACGTTCTATTCACTGGATGTAGATATTTGTACTGGGTTGACTTCAGGGATTTTTATCTATCTGATACCTATCGAGCCTGTTTCTCATTGAGTTCTGGAAAGTTGTTACAGCTTGTAATGTCTTGGCTAGCTGCACACTGGATGATGACATCCATACACCAGGACATAATATTAATCTTACTACCGAGCTCAGTGCACATATTATTTCACATCTTGACTAGAATTTGATTTGAATTCGTTTCTAGTAGCATTGAAACCAATACAGAAAATCTATCAAAACAGATTTGGGTGGATTACTGCAAAATGGACCACAATGTAACCATAATAATAATAATAATAATAATAATAATAATAATAATAATAATATTTCTCCCTGACAAATAAATGAAACTGTCAACACAAAGGTGCCCTCTCACAATGTTACAGAACATGAGAAAAATATTCCTGGATCTGTCCGTTCATCCAGATCCACACCAAAACTTAATGGGCTCCACTCTGGGCCGAGAACCATCCTCCATTTTAGTTTTGTGAAAATCCATTGAGTAGTTTTTGTGTATTCCTGGCAAACCAACCCCCCAACAAATGGAAACGGGTAAAAACATGACCATGGCAAAGCCTTTTTACCTTCGCCAAGGACTAGAAGCTGTGACTTTGTACCTTGGAGGCCTGAGCCCGTTGCAGCAGGGTGGACAGTGAGTGGGCTTTGGTGCCCTGAGGCTTGGCGCTGGGCATTCTTAACAAAGGCCGGGGGCTCTCCTCGACACCCCTGTCACTCACTGCCTTGATGTGGACCAGGAAGGAGCGGTACTTCCCTCCTGCCATGCCTGCAGTGGAAGGAGGAACAGGACAACTGAGAAACACTCACACACTCACAACTTCATTGATGATTCTTAATAGCATCATTCTGAGCACAGAAAGCCATCAAAACTGTCAGGAATCAGTGACAGACTCTACAGTAGTACTTCTCAAATAGCCCCTGGGGGGCGTGGTGAGGTGTCGGGGGGGCGCGAGAGGCGGGGTGGGATTTCAGTATTAGTGTGAATCTCTCGGAGGCGGCGAGGGGTGAATTTTTGCTCCGGCGCTGATCCTCCTCTGGTGGTAGTATCAGGGCCGCATTATTGGTGAACCGAACCAGTGTGAACGGATAAGCTGGCTGCGCGTATGGAGGGCGTGTCGATCGGACGGTCGGTTAACTACACAGGTCCTTCACTCAACTTAATACAGAGAAATGTCCCACAAAGCAACGTTACAGGACCAAACAACAGTAACGTAGTAACTGTAACTGTCTTTGGCAACTTATATGAGGAAAAGAATACTGCAGATATACGTGGAGAAGCGTCTGTCCTCCTGTCTGTCCTCCTGTCTGTCCTCCTGTCTGTCCGCCTGTCTGTCCGCCTGTCTGTCCGCCTGTCTGTCCGCCTGTCTGTCCTCCCGCCTGTCTGACAGACTCCTCATCACATTTCTGCCCGAAAAAGCGTCTGTCACCGGCAAAAAACTTTAACTCACCAAGTGTTTGTGATGAAAATAAATCACAGAGACTTCAGTGAACTTTCCCCCAGAAAACAGCCTCCCTCCCCACGAGTGACAGATTCAGACAGCGTCCAGTTTACTGATGGTGATTATTTAATTATGTGATTTAGAGTGAAAAACGTAACTTCGTCACATTCCAGGATGTTTGGTGGGTCAGGATCTCAATCACTACACATTATAACAGCATCCATATAATTATAAACTGTCCACGGGTCTAGATTAACAGGGGGACACCTGGGAAACACCTTGAAAACACACCGACGTCATCATCATGACGTGTACGGTCACGTCACGAGCTGGCAGAGGAGGAGAGATGGAGAAGTTTCTGACAGGAGTGAAAAGAAAAAAGGAGGAGGCGTCGGAGGAAAAAAAAACAGGTGACGGTAACCGGCATAAACCGAGTAAGAGCAGGAAGTATGACGACGCCTACATCGCCCTTGGGTTTACCGTGAACACGGTCGGAAATAAGGAAAGACCTGTTTGTGTTTTATGCCTAAAAACTTTAGCAGCGGACAGCATGAAAGCAAATACGTTTTGCAATATTGTTGCAAATTTTGCACAAAAAAATTAAAAAGTCATATACCTATTTGAAAAGGAACAAGTTGATGAAGCTTAGCTTGAAACAAGTGAGCAATGTTCACAGTTTAAAGTTCTGAATGTTACTGTGAATCACAGTCTTGTTTAAATGTTGCAAACTGAGGTAATAAGCTAAACTTGGAAATCGTTTTTAAGTAGCTGCAGATGTTATCTCAGCTCATTTTATGAATCTGTTTTGATAATCAGGTGATTGTATGCAGAAACTCATACAGTGGTTTATACAGATACAGAAATAAATATTATCAGGTTCTCAATAGTATTTCAATTCGGGGGGGGGCGTTAAAATATTCCTGTCCTCTAGGGGGGGCATGAGAGACAATAAATGAGAAGCACTGCTTTACAGGAACAGGTAAATGTGACGGTTGTTACCTTTGACCAGCTTGGGGCTGGTGAGGCTGAGCATGCCTGCATGGCCAGAGAGGTCCAGCCCACTGGCGAGCCACACTGGACCACACAGGATGTCTTCCTTGTGGTCCTCTAGGAATGGACACAGCATGGAGCCTACAAAAAAAAAACGTAAACCACTCTTTCACTCAGAGTGGGTAATACACTCATTTCATGCTTCAGAAACTGATCAACAACCACTGGCCCTAAGAGATTAGTAAAGGTGGGACTTTTAACACAGCAATGTTATTTATTACACTCTTGGTTTCTGCCGGAGAAGTTGAAAGGCCCGGCAGCCGAGTGGTGGGGAGGTGGTGCAGGGTTGGGCTCAGCAGCGGCTTGTCAATCAACTTGAGATTAGCAGGTCTACTTTCAAGTCCACCTGAGTGAGGCCGGGTCAGAGCTGACACTCACCCCTCCACTTTAACCACAGAACTCTGCAGTGATACTTACAAGAGTATGCTACTTGTAAAACACATTTTAGTTTAAAGGGGCACTATGTAGTTTTGGAAAAAAAAAAAGTACACTCTGAATGTAAATCATTACATCATCAGTGAAGGTAACAATACAAACTCAGCATAATGTTTTTTTCCCCACAAGTGAATAAAGGAGCTGTTCTCAGAGGAAAATAAGGTCTCACTGTTTGAAGCTAGAAAGGTGGCCGGGTCCGCCACATATAAACAAAGTAAAACACTATAAATTGTGTTGCTCTTACAGGTCAGTTTGTTTATTCAGTTTATTCAGTCATGAAAACAAAGAGTTTGATTATTTAGTTTGTTTAGACAGAAAAAAAGATAGATTTTATCTTACAGAGTGCTCCTTTAAACAACATATTAAAGAAATCCCATGATGCCTAGGCTAAGCAGGTCGCTTGTCATCGAAATAGTGTATCTGCCAGTGTACTAACAGTCAGCACAGCCTGTAACACACCTGGCAGGACAACATTCAGGTCCACCTGTGTGACCTCCTGCAGAGAACATGGACTGTGAACTATAGTCTCCATCAATGTCAAACTTCATGTGTAGCACTGGAAATAAAACAGCTGTGGTTAGACAGCCTTGATAAACTGCAGCCTGTCTAATTTACACATTCACAGATGCAGAAACAGTACATACAGAAAGATGGTTTTAGTGAACTCTGATCATTCTGAGTTCCGTAGACACTGTGCTTTGAGTGAGCAGCTGTTTGCAGGAGAGAGGAAGGAAGTGGCTGAAATCTGCTCGTGTTAGAAAACGGTTAGGCCTCATGAATCAAATATTAAAGGAACATTTTGGTCTTTTTAACCTGGGTCTTTTATTTCCATGTTTTGGTGTGTGAATGATTCATACTAACCAAAGTTTTGGAATCGGTCCTGTAGATTGACTCAGCTGGCATCCAGCTGCATGGCTGCTGTAGCTGATGAGTTATTACAGCTGTAACGTCATTTAGATTGTGAAAATCAGCTAAATATTCAGCCATTAGTTTGGAAATAAATGAATGCTGGCAGTTCCTCTACGTAAACTCCAAACCTCTCCTTGTGTTTCTGGTTACATAAAGGATCTAAACTGGTTTATCTCTGTAGGAACTGTTTCCATAATGTTGTCAGACACAGAATAAGAGCATGTCGGTGAAAAAAACAAGCACTTTCAGTGGACGTCATTTTGACAGTCGGAGTTGCTCCAAAGGATCATGTTGAGTCATTACAGCTGCCAGTTCAATTCCAAAACTTTGGTTAGTTGGTTGGTACAGATGACGCCTGTTTAAAACTTCCCGTTCCTCCGTGACAGGGCTGTGACGGGGCCCTAACTGGTCCGTGACAGGTCCATGCTCGGACCTGGAAGAGTCCGTGACTAGAATGAGATCCCCCACGATGACGTAGTGAACGCAGGGCGAATCGTAACTCCCCAAAGTGCTATGTGTGGAAACCAGTTTCAGTGGTTTATCTGTCCACCGAGCGGAGCAGTGATGATGGAAGCTGAAGCTTTACTTCAGCGCAAAGTCAGCTGTTCTTACTGTATCATAGGCATACAGTATCTGATGTGTGTGAGAGTGTGATTTCCACACAGAGCATATTTAACCATTATTAGGCTCCCACATCATGAGGTCATCAACATGATGCTTCAGCTTTTGCTTTTTCAACAGTACTGCATGGAAGTGAAGTACTGTGGCTGGGGAATGAATGATTTAACAGGAAGGAAACAAACTGCACGTTTCATCGTCTCAGTGGTTGACTTCATATTCAGTGGTGCTGGGACAAACTATTACAGTGGAAGAGCAGAATATTTCATTCGGTAAAAACAGCTTGTGGATTTGGGAAATTATTAGATTTTATTATTACTTTTGGACTTTTCACGTGCTCAGAAATTATTAGCAGATTACACAAGTCAGAAGCAATCCTGCGCAAAACAATACAAAAACATTGGCTTATTTTTTCTTAAAGCAATTTTTGGTGAAGTGATGAGATCTCGTCCCTGCTGAGTTCACCTGGAATCCTCCAGAGATCCTGGGATTTCCCAAACTGAATAAACACTGCACATATAAACACAGAAATGTGTAGCTAGTTCAAGGTTGTTACAGCTAAAATACCTGCTGAAGGATAATATTTTCCATTGACAGATTTCGGTAGGCCACGACATATCTGCACAATTCATGTGAAGCAACTTCATAGTGTTACAAATTCCAAAAGCTGAAATGGATGAAAAAAAAAATATCGATGTAATCATTTCCAAAATCTTTCACAACCTGTTTTTACCTAATGGAATATTCTGCTTCAGTATGTGTTTTATCCCAAAAATAACAGTGTCACTGTGGCAATGTTTGCTCTCAGATTTAGCCCTGACAGCGTGGTCAGGTAACAGTCATCCAACACCATGACAAAGATCATTTTATTTAACTACAATAACAAACAAGAAAAAACTTTTTCCAGCTCTGACACTAAAGCATTTTGTCCCGTTGTTGGTCAATCATTAATTCCCCGGCCATATTACTTTCACTTCCATGCAGTACTGTTGAAAAACAAAAAGCTGAAGCTTAATATTGATGACCTCATGATGTGGTAGACAATCTTTAAATACGCTCTGTCTGTGATCATATTTGAGTCTGAAGTACTTGGTTTGAATATTTCACTGGGTGAACCTGACTGTGCTGATAACACACTGCAAGAATCTGTTACTACACTGCCTATTAAACCCTAATATTCTATGGGGAACACTTTTCGTGTAGTACTTAGTAGTAGTACTAAAATAGAGAAAGCTCATGAACTCTGATGAAACTGTAAAACAAGTCGGCGGGGGGAGAAATGTTCTGCTTCTGCTGGCAGAGCAGCTTGGGAGATGACGGGAGGGAGAGTGATAACATGCAGCAGGAGAGCACCGGTCGGACCTGAACCTGGGCCTCAGCACAGTGTCTGGATATGGGTCACATACTCTACTGACTGAGCTAGTGGGGTGCCGTATTTGTTTTCATGACTGAATAAACATAAATAAAATGGTCCATTTCAGAATAACATACGTATAGTAAATTCTCAAATTTTACCTATTGATGCATTATTGTGTTCATAAATTTAGGGTGCAGCAGCTAAAGGATGAACTCATTGTAATGACTGTATATACTGCTGGGTGGCTAATCCTATAGTAATATAACCTAGCAACAACGTCAGATTATTGATATAAATTATAGATAAAGTAAGTAAAGTAAAGAAATCAACACTAACTGAACCAACTAAAGCTCTAAAATAAATGTAGTGGGATAAAAGTGTAATATTTGACTCCGAGATGTAACGAGGTAGAAGAATATGGTTTAGGTTTAAAGGGTATCTATGCTGTATGTGTTTTGTGTGAGGGAAGGACGACTGGCAGGCAGTCAGTGGGATGGGAGGGGAAAGTCGAGGCAGCTCTGACGGTAAGTATGAATCATTCACAAACCAAAACACATCAAAATACAGCCCACGTTTCAAACTACTGGAATTCTGCTTTAAACAAAACTAACCTCAAACTAAATGTGTTGCATTCTTTACCTGATGTCTCCTCTATATCCATGAACTGGATGTCCTCTGTGAAGTCATGCAGCAGAGTCTGGCCGTTCCTCTCCCCATTGGCATGGAGGACGCTGGACAGGGGAAGGGAGATCTGTCGGTCTACTGCGGTCTCTGTTAAAGACATGAAAGGCCAGATTCAGACATAAAGAGAGGTTCCATACTCAAAACCATATACATTGTTTTAGCTGTTATTAAAAAGACAAAAAGAACATCTTGCAACAAATCTGAAAAATATCACTCTATCAACCTGGGTGTGGAGTATGTGTACAGTACTGTACAGAGAATAGTCATTAAAAGCTTTCAGAAATCTTAAAGTAGTGTCCTCACCACTGACTTTGCCCAGCCCGGGTGCTTTGTTCTTCAGTAAAGTGACCTGGATCTGAGGAATGTTGGTGATGTTGGCATTCAGGACAAACTTCAAGTCCACATGGCCCACCATGCAGGCCTTGGGTAGCACCAGCTCAAACACGTGTTCATCCCAGCTGGAGCTGCAAAAAGTTCTTGTGTCAGAAACTGTTTATACATTCAACAAGAGCCTTTCCATCAGTAGCCAGCCAACAAAGTCTTTCATCTAAAGGTATCTAACCAAATGCTGATTTGTAAAGGGGAACAGACTCAACACCTAACTCACCCTCTACTGAAAGAGTGGGATCCCAAAAAAAACTTTTCAACATTTAAGATAGTAACTATGGTCCTATAACTGAGACTCTCTCACTCCCTCTCTGTGCATCAATACCAATAAATAAATAAGATTTAAAATTTTTTCTGCATTTTTTTCCGTACTATATTCATTTCAAAGCTTATGGAAAATTACTTTTTAAACTCCGCCCCAACAAATCAATTTAATTGTCTAAAACTACTTACTTGGTATTCTAATACTTATGATACAATTTTGTGGCCTGTGCTGTAGAACCTTCAGCCTCTATAAGACCAGTGTTATGTGCAGTAAAAATGTCCTGAATTTATTGTGTGATGTTTTATTCAAATATTTTTAAGAGAGATGCTTGTGACATCTCTAAAATGGCTTTGACTTACATCTGAATGTTCAGTTCCCTTTTCTAGAAAATACCAATATAGATTGTGTATCGCTATTCAGCCTGTAAAAAATGGCATGAAGACTTTTATTGACAATACTTCATGCTGCTAGCAAAAAGTCAGCAAACCTTTAAACCAAAGTCGGCTGTTATTGTCAATTAAATTAACTCATTGAAAAATGCTTCGACCTCAGGACTACAATATGATCAATATTTAAAATACATTAAAAAAATGCTCAACATACAGTAAGTGTGAATATAAGATGTGCAGTAACATGAAACTGAAAGACCCTGTTCCTGTACAAGTACTGTGTTGCCCCCATCAACCCTTTAGTTTTGCCTTGAAACATCAATCCAGTTACACAAAGCTACCTGTCACTCTGAAGCTTCCAGGTGCGGGTGTGTTGGGCTGCATCTCCATGGTGCTGCTGGTGAAGGTGCTGTGGGTGGCGTCGCTGCTGCTGCTCTTGCTGCACCTCCATCCAGCATGGTGGCACTGTGGCCGAGAAGCGGGGAGTCAATGTTTCAAAGCGTGTCAGCTCCACCAGAAACATCAGGTTCTCCGTGGTCAGCGGTTGGTCCACCAGGAGGTCCACTCCTTACACAAGTTAAAGGGTGATGGTGTGACATTAAATCAACAGTATCACACCAAGCCAAAGAGCTGAACGTTGAAATGTGAAATTCAGTGACTGACTGAGGGTGTTGTGTGTTTGCTCTACCTGTGATCCCAGGGCTCGAGGGGTTTGAGGTGGGCTTGGCTCCTTCAAGCAGCAGTTCAGCCCCTTTAGTAAGGGGGCCATCAATAAACATGTCTCCATCATCTATATCATCACACACGCCTCCAATTTGAAGGAAATGAAGTTCTCCACCTTCAGAGAAGAGTAGAAACAAAATTAACACCTACAAATTCTTACACTTTTATTTGGGATCAGTTTACACCATCCATACCACCAACCTTTTTGAGACCGAGAGCAACCTGACGGAGAGAGAGTAATATGCAGGGCAACTTGTTTTGTTAATTCAGTTATGGAAATCATAAATATTTCTGAATTAAATATTCAAATTCTGAGCCTGAATTTTTTCTCCAGAGCTACACAGTGCCCCTTAAATTCTAATGTTTTTCACTGTCGTGCTTTAGTCTGCATCCTGCAACATATTGCCTTTATCTTCTTGGAACTGTTCTTAAACCACACAAAGTGTTTCAGTTTTAAAGGAGACAAACTTGTTTCAAAACAAACTTTTTGCTCATCTGAAATATTTCACGCGTCAACACAAACCAAAAAACAAACAGCCACACATTTTTCAAATTATTAGGATAACCATGTTGATATGTTACATAATATGTTGTTTATCCTATGTCTTGTTGACAATAACACATTATGGACAGAGGACAATTATCATACTAACAAGTATTGGGTGTGAATAAAAAGTGTCTCTCATAAATAGGCTCGACCTGGGCAACCTGCCGAGCTACATCAAGACTCGCCTAAGTAAATAAAATATGAGTTACAACTTTTTTTCAACCAAGACCTGTGATATTAATTTCATAATACACATAGTGCAGCAAACCTTAATGGTCATAGTTGTCTAATTTAAGGTGGGATGGGGAAAAACATTGGTGAGATTCCTAATTTCTAGATGACACGCGACTGCTCACATGGGCTGTGTTGCCCAGCCATTGATCAGACAAAACAGTAAAAACAAATTTAGACATTTAGATATCAGCACGTTTTTACTGTACTTTGTTGTAAACTCGTAGGTGAGTTTAAGTGTAAAAACAAATCAATAAATGCTGGTACAATAAATGCTCATTCAAAAAGAATAGAAGACATAACAGCAGCCCCTTTTAGATAGACAAGGCGGCACATCTGCAGCAAGGTAAAGGCTGCAATGTGCCGCCTTGTCTATCTAAAAGGGAGGTGTAATATTCCACCTTTTTCAAAAAGCCTCCACTTTTCCTCCTCTGGTAGGCGTCAACATGTGACGTGACGTGAAGATCGAAGTTGGGCGTGAAGAGAAGCAGGTCGAATTTGTCTTCAAAATAAGAGCTTTACATTGCACCCCATCGGAGTTTAGAACTGGGTTCTTAGCGGGGGGCTTTTAATTTGAAAGTAGCGACCGCTATTAGCTCGCCGCTACAACAACAAGCGGACAACCAAGACAGCTACAGAGAGCGAGGAGACGCTAGCATCTCCCGGATCTCAGCGGCTTTCCAGCTGCTCATCTTCGTGGATGAAGTGACGAACTGACTGCTGTGATCAGCTGTTTCCTGGTTTTAAAACTCCCGGCTGTGGGTGCGCAGCAGTGCACGTCATCCACACCTCCGCCCATCTCACGCAATTGCCGGCACATTGACGCCTCGGATTTACACAGCAATGGAGGTGGAAATAAGTGTACCCTCCGAGGCACCGAATTGGTAACCTGACTCTCGCCAGATGCATTTCGTTGCGCCTAGCTCCACTCACATCCATCTGGGATCGCTCCCGTTGGGAGGGATTTCGGCACCAGATTTTCAGGTCGAGCCAATCAGGACCGCCGGGCGGGAGTTTCATAGATGTGACGTAGCGGAGAAGCGACTGTTTTGATTCAGACAACAATGGCGGCTCGCATCGAGGAAGCAAGCGTCAACATTGATGCTGCTATTTCATCCGTGTTGTCCAATCTACCCAATATTTTTTGTTAAAAGAACATCAGAGCACGGCTCTGAAGGCTTTTGTTGGTGGAAACAATGTTTTTGCCCTTCTCCCGACCGACTTGATCTACCAAATGGCTCCGCTGTGAGTGGTTGAAGTAGCACGTCAATAAAGATGACAGACAAGTGGTTTATCCAATCATATGCAAGGATTTTTGATAAGGCCCAGCCTTCTGAAACACATCTCCAATGGAGCGATCCCAGATGGATGAGTGGAGCTAGGCGGAACGAAATTCATCTGGCGAGAGTCAGGTTAGCGAATTGGCGGACCAAAACAGACCCCCAATTTACCGCCTTCTGTCTAAATCCGCGGACCCAGCCGCCAAAAGGACGGCAGATTGGTGGCTTACTGCCCAGTATACAAACGGCTACTGTTTCATGTTTACACTGTATACTGTAGTTTGTAATGAAGCTAACTGTGTTTTGTTTCATTTAAAACGTATATGCAAGGTAAGAGGTACACCAAGTAGTTTTGGAAAAGAAATTTAAACTTAAAAAAAGTCAAATTTACAATATAAGCTAATAACAGAAAAAAGTATGTAATGTATACTGTATAATATCATATTTTTCCATGACTGAATAAACAAGCTGTCCTCCTAGGTGAACAAGGTCCCCAGAATGTTGTCTGAAGCTAGGCAGATATATTTAGAGGGGTCCTGCAAATATAAAGAAAGTAAATTGGTATGAAATTGTGTTTGTCTATCCAGTCAGGAAAATGAACAAATGAAAATGTTTCTCCTTCGATTAAAATTTCTTCCCTAAAACTACACAGTGCACCTTCAAGTTAAAGTAGAAATTTCATCTCAGGTTATCCAGAAATACTTTTACTGTAAAGATTATTTCAAATATAACGATTTTAAATGTTACATTTTATGTATATATTTTGTTGACGTTAAAGAAGTTAAAAAATCCTGACAAATCAGCAAGGTATTTGAAAGGGAAGTGATCAATGAACAACCATTTTTCAAGGCAGAAGAGATCTCTAGTGGCCTCCACACACAGCTGCAGGCCTGACTCTGCTCAGTGAAGGGGCAAGTCAGCTGTCAATCCGCTCACCACCGCCAGCAAGGCACACACACCAAAACTCACCAAAGAGTATTCCACTGCCTACACTACAGTATGTGAATGTAAGTCTGCAACTGTGACATTTAATGGTGATATATATCACCAGAAGTGCCCCCTATTAAATTAATGACCTCAGTTTGGCAGCTTGCTTGCTCCTCAGTGAATTCAGTGTTTTCTCTGAGGATTTCATTCTTCATTTCCAGCAAGGAATTGTCTGCAAGCCTTGAGTATTCAATACAATTGACAGGTCTTATCTTATGCTTGGTGGGTCAGGATCTCTATTTTTGATGTCACGTATGCGACAAGTCACGTTTCCAGCATGAAGACAACTCTGACAGCACCCAGCGACACAAAGTCAAACAACATGGAGGGAGGAGAGAGACGCGTGGTTTGTAGCTGGAAATACAGTCATTATATGGAGTTCGTGTCAGCTAAAGATGAGAATATTAAGGTTCGTTGTACACTCTGTGCTGGCGACAAAGTACTATCATGCCTCAAAAACACAACGTCAAATCTGAAGAAACATTTACAGTCGCAGCACAGCACAGTTCAGTTTACCGAGCAAGTCCCACCAGGTGGTGTTAAGCAGAGAGCTGCAGGAGGTCCCCCTCCACCCAAACAACAAAAGCTGGACTTCAGTGCAAAACAAGCAAGTGTGGGAGAGTTGAAGCAGTTGGTTGGGCGGTGTGTTGTAGAGGAAATGCTGCCCTCAAACACGGCTGACTCGCCCTCGTTTCTGCCATAATAGACAAGATCCCTACTACTATCACTGCTGTGCTGCCTCACAGAACAGCTTTTTCCTCCTACCTGGAGAAGGAGTATGGAGAGAAATCTGAAGGCGACGCTGAATGAGGTCGACTATGTGTCAACTACCACAGACATTTGGACTGCTAGCAACAGAAGCTATATGGGAGTAACGCTTCACTGGATCAGTAGATCCACATTACAGCGCAACAAGGCTGCACTGGCATGTAGGAGAATCCACTGGAGGCACACGTGTGATGTTACTGGTGCAGAAATCAAAAACATTCACTCTTCATATGAACTAGAGTCCAATAATGAGACGGAGGAGGAAGAGTCCCTTCATCAGTCTCCCACAGATGATGTCACTTTTTTAGATCTGTCAGAAATCCTCTCAGCTGAGAATGAAAGTGATGGCCAGCTGGCTCTTCCCCTGCACCACAGGTGTGCTTCACACACCATCAACATCATCTCCACAAGTGATGTGGAGAAATATTGAACTTCCAATGCAGAGAGCAAGGCTGTGTATAGGAGCAGCACAGCAAAATGCACAGCTCTTTGGACCAAATCAAGTAGATCTACCCATGCATCAGAAACAGTGGAGGAAGTCACCAAAAGAAAGCTCCTGGTACCAACATCAAAAAGGTGGAATTCCTTTTTTGATGCTGTAAAGAGAATTGCAGAAATCCCCAAGAGTGAGCTTAATACTCTGTCTTTGAAGCACTTAACTCCCAGCTTGGTGCACAAAGAGAACCAGTTCCTACATGAGTACTGCACCGCTATAGAGCCTCTGACTGCAGCACTGCACATTTTACAAGGTGACTGTTCGTATGGAACTTTACTACCCACACTTGAAGTTCTGATGCAGAGGACCCTGGCTGTGAAAGACGCCCTCTCCAGCATGACTGTAGGCCTTCCAGGTGCCACAGTACAGATATGTTCCATCTTTAAGCTAGTTCAAATGTCTTGCACCACATTATTCATGAACACGGAACAGAATATTCATTATCATTGCAAAAGAAGATTAAAACAAATACAAATGTCAGTAAGTAACATAAAACAAATCAAATCCAGATTATTGATCCCACATTAGGCATGGTTTGCAATTGCAAGTAATTCAATGACATAATATACAGTAGGCCTTGTAGGCATAAACATATCAATGATATTTTTCAGGCTATCCAGACTCGTTTTGTCCGTGTGCTGGACAACAAAGACGCCTTTCTCACAGCTGTCAGTTGTCCAAAATTCAAACTATGATGGCTGAGAGATGAAGGTAGGAGGGAGTACAGTGCTCAGCATAAATGAGTACACCCCTTCGAAAAGTAACATCTTAAACAATATCTCAATTAACACAAAAACAATTTCCAAAATGGTGACAAGACCAAGTTTAATATAACATCTGTTGAACTTATAACATGGAAATAAGGTTAATAATATAACTTTTCATTCATAATTTTCACCCAAGTTTTACTCAAATTAGGCTGATGCAAAAATGAGTACACCCCACTGAAAGTCTCTAGAGCAAAGCTACATTTTAGACTACAAATGTCTAATTTAACAATAATCGGCCCCAGGTGAGTCTAATTATTCATTACACAGGTGTCCAGCAGGCAGCTGACTATAAAAGGGTGTTACTTTAATAAAACCCCTTCCCATTTCATGTTGTTAGCAATGGCACCACATGGAAGAGAAATGTCACAAGACCTGAGAAGGAAAATCATTTCTTTACACCGCAAAGGTGACGGCTACAAGAAAATAAGCAAAGCTTTACTTCTCAGTCAGAATACTATAGCAAAAGTGGTACAAAAATGTAAAAAAGATGGAACTGCAACCATCTCACAGAGACGTCCAGGCCGTCCACTGAAGTTAACACCTCGACAGCAGCGTCGTCTGATGAGAAGGGTCGGCATGCAAGTTCACTGCAGTTATCTAAGGAAGTAGAAAGCCAAACTGGGGTGTTTCTCATGACACAATACGCCGTACACTGCAGAGGAATGGCACGCATGGGTGCCGTCCACGAAAGAAGCCTCTCCTAAAGCCCAGGCACAAAAAAGCCCGCCTAGAGTTTGCCAGGGCCCATGCTGACAAAGATGAAGACTACTGGGACTCTGTACTCTGGAGTGATGAGACCAAGATAAATGTTTTTGGAACTGATGGCTTCAAAACTGTATGGCGTCGCAAAGGTGAGGATTCCAAAGAACAATGCATGGTGCCTACAGTGAAACATGGTGGTGGCAGTGTCCTTATGTGGGGTTGCATGAGTGCTCTTGGTGTCGGGGAGCTGCATTTCATTGATGGCATCATGAATTCACAGATGTATTGCTCTATACTGAAAGAGAAGATGCTACCATCACTCCGTGCCCTTGGTCGTCGTGCACTTTTCCAACATGACAATGATCCTAAACACACATCTAAGGCCACTGTTGGATTTCTGAAGAAGAACAGGGTGAAAGTGATTCAGTGGCCAAGTACGTCTCCTGATCTGAACCCAACTGAACACCTATGGGGAATTCTGAAGAGACAAGATGAGCATCACTCTCCATCCAGCATCCAGTCTCCTTAAAGAGGCCATTCTTGAGGAATGGAAAAAGATCGATGGAGCAAAATGTTGTCAACTTGTTCATTCCATGCCTAGAAGACTTGGTGCTGTCATTAAAAACCATGGAGGCCATACAAAGTACTAGATGTAACAGTTTTTGTTGTGGGGTGTACTCATTTTTGCATCGCCCTTATTTCAGTAAAATTGAAAAATGTGTAATCTAAGTTATATTATTAACCTTACTTTCATGTTATGAGTTAAACAGATGTTATATTTAACTTGGTCTTATCCACATTTTGGAAATTGTTTTTGTGTTAATTGAGATGTTGTTTAAAATGTTACTTTTCGAAGGGGGTGTACTCATTTATGCTGAGCACTGTAAGTAAAGGAGCTTCTGACAGCAGAGTGCTGCACAACTGCTCCTGCAGCACAGAGCCCTGCCAGTGTGCCCACCACGTTAGCCAGCCAAGGTGAGATGGACTTTTTCACTTTCAAACATAAAGAACATTTTCTTGAAGTATAACACTCCAACCTCATCAAGTGCTCCTGTGGAGCGGCTTTTCAGTCAGACTTTCTGACAGGAGGTTTGAGAAGCTTCTGTTAATGAGGTACAACCACTGGTTTCCTCGCCCCACTCCACTGTTTCACTCATAACATACAGTTACTACATGTTGTTACTCAGGCCAAAGTAACAAAAGTAGACATGACATCAGCCTACATGTAGTGTTTTACACTGTCTTGTTTTGTAAAACCACTCCTTGCTGCTTTAATGCTGTGAACATCAGGTTCAACATTCATAAAACATGTAAAATAGAATGTAATAGTTACACTTATAAACAATGTAGATTATAAATAGCAAGTTTTACTGTTACAATGTTAACAGTAAAATATGTCAGGGTCAAGAAAGACTGTTTTATAAAACATTTATTTTTTTCAGGAAATAGTATTTAAGTTCAACTTAAAATGTCAGGAGATACATTGTTTACTTGGCGTTACTGTTAAAAATGCACTTCCAGTAAAGTGAGAATTGGCAAAACCGGTTGTCATTTTTATGTTGAGGCGGCGGGGGGTGTTATCAGCAGCTGCTGAATATAACTAGTAAAGTAACTTGTAACCCAGCTTAGTTACTTTTAAAAACAAGTAATCAGTAAAGTAAATAAGTTACTTTTAAAGTAGTAATCAGTAATCAGATTACTTTTTCTAGGTAACTGTGGTAACACTGGAAATAGCGCACTGGAGTGACTTTACGCTGGGGCTGCGTGGTTCAGTGTGCGCAAACAAAGGCGGCGGAAAGGCGAGCCTTCGTTGTGGCGATAATTCCAGTATCTGTGTGAAAAGGGCTTCTCTCTCTCAGGTTTCCAGCACACATGAGAGTTGACTATCGATTTGTAACACAAACTTGTTTGAGGGGAAGACAGTGGTTTGCTTGGAGTGAAGATCCCTGAATTGAAAACCTTAAACCATTGTTTCACTAGTTTATTTTTTAAACTACTGAACTTCCTCTAACTGAACATCTAAGAGTTAAACACAACATATTAAATTCAAGCAAGTAAAAATAATGACATAAATAAACGAGCACACACACCAAAAGAAAAATCATTCATTTAGGCAAGTTAAAACAAGCCTATCAATCCCAGCAATTAACGCTCACCTTTGGTACAGGCACAAAGGCGGTCGGTCCCAGAGCAGTAGGTAACTGAGACAAAGGGGTCCGTCTCCTCTGCTGACCCCTCCTTCTTCGGTGGCTCCACCTTGGCCAGGACCTCCAACGTGGACAGGTCCAGTATCATAATGTACCCGGCCCTAGTGGTCACCACCAGGTGGCCCAGGCCTGCCACCTCTAACCCCTTGCACTCTTTGTGGCTCAAGGCAGAGGAGGAGGGACTAGTGATATTAGCGCTGCTGGTGGGTTTGGCTGCTCCAGATGCAGTCCCAATTTTTGAACCAACGGTGCCTGCTGGGCTCATTCCAAATCCAGATGAGCTAGGTTTTGACCCAGAGGGGAGAGCCTCCTCTGGAGCCTCTTCACTGTCATCCTCCCTGCTGTCAAGCACATCTGGAGGAAGCAATATAAGAGAGGTGATGGTATCACAAGGGTCCCAGATCTGTTGCACCTTGATTGGTTCCTCGTCCAGGGTGACAATACGTGTGGAATAGTTGAGCTTGTAGAGTGCAAGATAGCCTCCACTCGAACCACTCAGGGGCCTCTGCTGCTGTGGCTGCTGCTGGTCTCCTGGGGGCAGGATGAGGGGTGTCTGAGGTGATGACACTCCTGGGTGGTGGCCTTCAACCCCATTGGCCACTGGATGTAGGGGGTCTCCTTTGCGCTGGCTGCACAGGGCAGAGTGCAAGCGGTTGAGATTGTTGAGAGCCTCAACCTGGTTTGTGGCACTCAAAGATTCAGTCCCACATGGCTGCAGGCTGACCAGAAGGTGCACACCATCCCAGCAGGGTGTGATTGTGTCCACATACAGATTTTCCTCCTCTAGCTGTTTCGGCAACCTCAAGCACTGCACTAGCGCGCCAGGTCGAGGAGGGCTAGAGACGTTAGTAGCAGCCAGTGTGTTCCATTTGTCAACGTGACCATCTAATCCTACCAGATTATTTGCTGCATCAGCAAACTGCTGAATGTAAGTGATGGGAGGATCCTGAAGAAGAAGTTGCTCGTGTGTGTCGAACTCCATCTCTATAATCTGTGGCACGGTGAAGCTCTCCTCGTGGAGCCCCTTGTTCATTAGATTGTTTATTTGAGAAAAGACCTGGCCTGATGACTTGTCATCTACCTCTCTGATACTGTATAGCAGAAGCATGGGTATAGTCCTGCGCACAGACGGCAGAGAAGAGGGGCTTGGAGGTTGGGGACCTGCTAGGTTAGAGAAGCCCTGCTCCTGCTCTGTAGTCTGAGGGTTGCAGGTCTCTATCTCCATGGGGCCCTGGTCCTGTAGAGGCCCAGGGTGGATGTGCTCAGTGATCTGAGTCCTAATGGGACCATCTGTGGTCCTGCGTGCTGTAGTTGGGGCTGTGGGTGGGTGTCCAGCATTGGGAGTGCTAGATGCTGAGCGGTAGCTGAGCAGGCCTCCAGTTAACAGGCAGGGGAAGGGAATGTTGTGGTGGTCAGGGACCTTGTCCTTTGCTTTGGCCTGGCTATGGGCCTTGGCTTGGTTCAGTGAGGGGTTGCTACCCAGCTCCTCCAGGTCCTTGACTGTGTCCTCCAGTACGCTGGCCACCACCTCCCACTGGAGCTTCTCTGGCTGCTGGAGCACACTCAGTGCTGTCACCCCTAAGCTCACATCCATGCTCTCCCATTGGGACTGCTGGCCTGAAACAGAAGCAAAAGAAAAGGTCTGAGGTTTTTCACATACGATTATGGAATACACCATTTGAATGAGGTCTGATGTCCCACATGAAGAAGAAAAAAAGACATTTGTTCAAATGTATCCACTGAGGCTTTCCATGGGCTGCACCAAGTCAAGTTGTGCTTGGCTGATATGCCTTTCCATCACCAGTTTAAATGCGGCGAGTTGAGCTGAGCCTTGCTGAGCTGTGCCAGTGACGGACCATCTCTAGACTAGAGCCAAAGTAGGCATGCGCCCTGCCTCTAGGCGGGCTGAAGTGACATCTAGAGGTGGTGGCCAGCCAGCAGCAACCCCATTCAACTCATGTCTGTGCAGTAAACCTGACAGAAAGATGTTTTTTTAAGTCTTTGTCGCTCAGTATCTGTTCTTTCAGATATCTGTTATTTTACTGTTTCATTTTGTACACTTTTAGCTGTTTTATGCTGCTTCAAAATAAAAGCTTGTAAATAACAAAATAATTGGCTACTTTTAAAAATCTCAAAAAGGGGTTCCTCGGAAGTTCAGTTGGTAGAGCATGCACCCCAAATGTTTTGTCCCGTCGCAGCAGCCCAGGGTTCGAATCTGACCTATGGCTCTTTGTGTGTGTCCACCCCCCAGCCCCGTGAAGCCAAAGATCAAAGCTGGTTCGATTCCCTGACAAAGGCTTGATGCTAAAATGCATCAAAAATTGGTCTTTTAAGGTCAGAAATGACCATGCCATCACAATACAGACAGTTTAAAACAGATTGACTTGGAGGTTTTCTTGCGATTTTTACATCTACATATTATCCTGGAAAAAATAATTGCGATTCATCATATTATCCTGAAATCCCTGAGAGCACCTCTAACAAACTCAATTTGAGTCCAGGAAGCACTCCTAGCCTTACATTTGTTGATTTATACAAGGAAAGGAGTACATTAATTGTAAGTAATTTATAGGAAGTAAATCAGGTTTCTTACAGAATTAGCAGAGCTTTGTTAGCTGTGATTCTTTGACAATACTGCAGGGAAGAAGAGTATTTAGACCTGATCCTTGACCACTTCACAAGACACGCACATCATTTGTTAAGACACACCTTCAAAAGCTGGTAACCCTGTAGTAATGGAAATGGAAATCCCTGCCACACTGAGTCAAACCGAGTGAAGCTGTGCCAGTATATGGAAAAGCCCAACGCATGGCTTCAGATGTGGTTCATGGAGTACAACCAGCACTTATAAATGACAAACAGTGACTACTCTTGTTTTCATACCTGTTACTGAGTCTGACCGGGAATGCTCATCACTGTCTGAATCCTCCAACTGGTCATCGCTGAAAGAGAAAAAGTGGTTAAAAACATGCTAAAACACAGAGAGCATTGACTCAGTCACTAATGTACAGAGACTGAGTGGCTGTGTCACAGTGTGTGACCACCAAGTTGGGGTTTTTGTTGCCATTGTTGCTGTTATTTTTTTTTGTTCAGGGATCATTCTGTGGCATAGATCGGTGCTACGAGCGGCAGAGAGAAAATGGAAAAAAATCAGGTCACGCAGTGTTTCCCCTAGATTTTTTTGTAGCAGCAGTTCTACGAGTTGGTAACCTAGCAACGCTAGGGGGGTCCAGGGACATGCCACCCCGAAAGAAAATTTTGATAAATAACCCTTTAAATGGTGACTTCTGGTGAGATTTTTGAAAAAAGAAAAATAGACAGATTGAGACTTAGAAAATGAGTCTCATTCTTACAAATGACATAATCAACAGATTCAAGGCATCTGCCAAGACCAGATCATTGTACAAATGTGCCTTGAACTCGGCAGAAACAAAGTTCATAATCATTTAGGGCCCGAGCAGGGAACCTGCAACGTCCCTATTGTTTTTCTAACGATTATTATTTGTTTTTGTTTGTTTTTTTGTTATTTGCTTTTCTTTGCCCCAAACGATCACATTTTTCACTGCCTGAACATCCCCCAAAACTCACCAAACTTGGAATATAAGTCACACCTGGCGAAAAATTTTATAATCTATTGTCGTCTTGAATTTGGTGCTATAATCAGGAAAGTGCATTTTGGCTTATATCTCCCATATACTTTATCGCACATTCAAAAACCTTACATCCATGCATTCCCTGAATCATGCTGAATCTCGTGATATAGGCCACGCCCATTTCCGCCTACTGTTTCTTTTTCTTTTTTTTCTGCAAATTCGCGAAATGTCACAACCCTACTTTTTCGAACTCCTCCCAGGTGATGCCACCGATTTGCACCAAACTTTGCAGACAGCATCTGTGGGCCCGCCTGACAAAAAGTTAATAAAAGAATTTTGATTTTCCAAAGAATACTCAAGTTATTAAATAACATCTTCCTGTACATTTTGGTCACAACAGGTAATGTAATATAATGTGTAGTGATTGAGATCCTGACCCACCAAACATCCTGGAAAGTGTCAAAGTTATGTTTTTCGCTCTAAATTACATCATTATATAATCACTATCAGTGAACTGGAGGCTGTCTGACTCGCGGGGAGGGAGGCTGTTTTCTGGGGGAAAGTTCACTGAAGTCTTGGTCTGGAGGACTCGGTCAATTTTTTTCGACACAAACACTTGGTGAGTTAAAGTTTTTTGCCGGTGAAAGACGCTGTTTTTCGGGCAGAACTGTGAGAAGAGTCAGTCAGACAGGCGGGAGGACAGATGCTTCTCCACGTATATCTGCGGTAAAAGTGCATTTACAGGATCCGTGTGGCAATGGGCCAAAACAATGCAAAACATGTGCATTTATACAAAAAAGCGTTTCAGAGTGGATTGCCCCTAAATCTGCCTTCTACCTGTCAAAGATCAACTCCTCTGCCTCCAACCCCAGGAAATTATTCTCCATGTTCTCTCCCCTCAAGAAGGGAACTTGGATGTCAAAAAGCCTGAAGGCCAGAGTCTGTAAGAGCTAATGATATAGATAGAGGAAAAGCACCTGTTTAAAAAAAAACAAACAAGAAAGTGAGGTTAGGAGCTACTGGTGTAAGTGCAGCTATGCACGTAGTAGAAGATACTGGAGCCACGTACGCCAAGCTACAAGCAGGCGCAGAGGGAAGAATAGGGATTTCCAGAGAAGAATACCTGTGCCAGCAGAAATAAAGACGAGTAGGGATTGGATGAGACCATGAAACCATGGGAAGACACTCCCAGTTTTCTGGGTTTAAAAGAGGATGCTCAATGCTTAGAACCTCAGATCAGTTCGCTTTGTTCACGGACTCGGTCTGTGTATGATCTCGTGCTTTTTTGCTGGCAAATAAAGTTCTACTGCACTCAGCCTTGAAGACTCCTGGTGACTTTTTTGACCTTTGAAATCTTTTGGACCAACCAAGAAAAAGTGAAATCGATTTACGACACTCTCTCCTCTGGAGATGTTCACACACTAGTTACATCTAACCGTGCCACCACCTGTTCCCTTGACCCGATTCCCTCCTCCCTTCTCCAAGACATCTCACACAACATCTTGCCATTCCTCACTACCATCAACTCCTCACTCACTTCAGGCCTCATTCCAGCTCCTTTCAAGACAGCTACAGTAAAGCCACTCCTAAAGAAAGCCACCCCAGACTCAGCTGACATCTGAAACTACATACCTGTATCTCTTCTTTCATTCCTCTCTAAAACCCTGGAACGTGCAGTCTACAACCAACTGTCCTCCTATCTTTCACAAAACAACCTCGTTGACCCCAATCAGTCAGGCTTCAGGACTGCTCACTCCTGGAGATGGCCTTCCTCACAGTGACCGAGTCCCTCCGTGCTGCCAGAGCCTCATCCCACTCATCCGTCCTGTTGCAGCAGGCATCTGATGCAAGACGATGGTACTGGCCTTCAATGCCATCAACGGAACAGCACCCGTCTACCTCCAAACACTGGTCAGACCACACACCCCAGCGTGGTGCAGAAGACTCACTTGTTCAGACTTCACCTTGAACCCGAAAAGCATGACTCCCTCCCTCTGTCCCTTGTGCTAAATGATCAAAGAAAATAGGAAAAAGGGTTGTGGTCTTCCCTTTTACGCGAAGGGTAGAAATCCTAAAACAACCACAATGCACTGCAGTACACCGCAGCGACTGATCAGCACTTCCACAGATTAGTGACATATTCTTGGGGCAGTTGGTTTAGCTCGGAGTTCTTTTTGAAATAGGTTTGATCAGAGTTTATTCAGCCCCTGTTTTCACAATACAGACACAATATGGCAGCCACTTCCGGTTCAAAATCTTTGGCTATTGAAGCAAAACACAATGCTAAGATAAGTTTCTGAAAGCATTTTTAGGTGAGAAATAGGCAGTGTAATAACAGAATCTTAAGGCCCCCACACACCGGCTCCGACGTCGGACGTCTTTAGCGTTAGGAGAGAGTCGGACGAGTTCGGGAGCTATTCTGTTCAGTGTGTTCAGCGTTGTCGGAGCCGTGCGGAAGCGCGAGGACGGCTGAGGTTGGATGTCGTCGGATACTCTGATTGGTTGTTAGCTTGCTCTTCAGCGACCATTCTGATTGGCGGTGTGCCAATGAATCAGCGCGGCGTGTGGGAGGGGCGGCGGAAGTGACGATGATAAACCACATAAACAGAGACGGCACAGAGTTACAAACAACACTTCACCGTTCGTTATTTTGGGGATAAACCAACGTATGTTTGGAAGCCATGGCTGTGTGGACCGAGGACTTTGAGGAGCAGCTGGCTGCCCTGGTGGAAGAGAGACCACCGTAATACGACATCACACAAGTAATGCTGAGCTAACACCGTGTGTGCTTTGTTTTGATAAGCTGCGGTCCGCACTCCGTTCTGTCATTTCCTGTTTTTATGTTTTGGGTTACTGGCACTAGACTAGCACCACCCAATGTTTAGGAGACTTATTGCATCTCGCGCAGGGGCAGAACGTATACGCTGCTGTGTAGCCGGGGCGGTGTGTTTCAGTGCAACTTTTCTACCGAACGGATCCGACAGAGTGGTCGGAGAAGGAAGTCGGATAAGGAAGTCGTCGGAGCCGGTGTGTGGGGGCCTTTAGCTTCTAGTTAATCAGTTGTGCCTAGCTTAGTCAGTTTGATCAGTGTTTAGTGACACAGCCCTCACTCAAGGCTCTCTCACTGTCTACATCTGACTACTGAGGAGGAAAATACACATTTGGAGTGACGTCTGGGAAGAGCCCTTTTAAACTCCAGACGTAAATGGTGATTCCTGTCTGTCTCCTAAACCCTGCAGATACACATTTGCGTAACACCAAGTAGTTAATCACAGGACCTCTAGACCAGGTTTGATCACTATGTTAAATGTGTGTTTTTCACCTGTCACCCTCTAGTTTGGGCAGGTCAGAGCAGGAAGATGACTCCTCAAGCCAGGCAAGAGTTGGTCTCCGAGACTCGGTCAGTGTCTGCTGGCCCTGCTCATCACCACACAGGATCAGCTGCCTCAGGATGGCTGGATCGTACGGATTGATGTCAAACTTCAAGTGGACCTGTCCAGCACACAATCACACTCTTTAATTGGGGGTCAATACAAACTAATTTTCTGACACAATGAAATACGGATCACAATGTCGCAGTCATTCACAGTTTGCCGCTCTAACCTTCATCATTTTGGAGACATCCCATATGCAGACTTTGCCCCTCTTGGTGGCAGCAGCCAGGAACTGCGGGCAGCTGCCAAATCCGCAGCAAGCGATTTTGTCCGAACTGTCGGGGCTGTTTGGAAACTGGGCAGGACTGGTTGCCAGTGTCACTGACAGCGGCACGTTTTGTGTGTGCTCGCCCTTCACAAACGGACAATTGGGAGAATGTCGTTCATGTTCAGACCTGGGTAGTAGTGGAGAGATCATAGTTATAGATAGTTATCATCAGTTACCAGTATCCTGTTACATTCACAAAAAATGTTTCTAGATATCTTTCCTTCATTGGAAAGGTAAAGAAGACAACCCTGATCAAGCAAGTGTTTTCATTTTGATGGACTTTGAAGCTCAGACAGATGTTCACTTAGCTGTGTGTGTGCTCTCAAACTAAGACACTGGGGCACCATTGCAATGTGCAGTCACTAGAGCGAATAATCTACACTCACCAGGGCTCATCTGTAGGTTCCCAACAGACCAGGCACACACTGCAGGTGAAACACATGGCTCTGTCATCCCCTGTTGAGGCAGGCTGCAGAAGGACAGGGAGTCAAGAAAGCAACACACATACAGCTACAATTCCTACTGTACATTTTTATCCTTGAAAATCCTTAAATTATATAACAGGTGTAAGTACAGCAAAAGCCCTTTGACTGCATGCAATCAGACATGTAAACAGTGTATAGGCCATCAGGCTAATGTACTCCTCTATGTTCTCTCAGAACTCACCTGGTGGTAAAATCCCGCTTGAGCCATTGGATCAGGCTGAGCCCATCTGTACCCAGCATGTGGCCATGATGTAAATGTCTCCCTCCTGTTGGCTTCACTGTACATCAAAGATCTGTAGAGAACAACACATTTTAAGTGTGCCCACTATTTTGTATGCTAGTGTGGGACGTGTCACTGTATTTTGTAGCGGACTACAGTGTTTCCCATTAATCAACTAGACTATGGACACACACACACACACACACACACGCAGCACACGCACACGCACACGCGCACACACGCACACACACACACACACACACACACACACACACACACACACACACACACACACACAGTGTTTATGAACTGCAAGCTTCTTAATTTTGCTCTCATAGTGTACCACATTTCACTTTCAAAATGTTATAAAGTGGTTACACACGGTGAAATTGTGTCATTTATGTGGACTAACATACACTATATTGCCAAAAGTATTCACTCACCCATCCAAATAATTGAAATCAGGTGTTCCAATCACTTCCATGGCCACAGGTGTATAAAAGCAAGCACCTTGGCATGCAGACTGTTTCTACAAACATTTGTGAAAGAATGGGTCGCTCTCAGGAGCTCAGTGAATTCCAGTGTGGTACTGTGATAGGATGCCACCTGTGCAACAAGTCCAGGCGTGGACTGGAAGCGATTGGGAACGACGGCAAACATTTCCATAAACACACTCCTAAACCTTGTGGACAGTCTTCCCAGAAGAGTTGAAGCTGTTATAGCTGCAAAGAGGGACCCACGTCATATTAAACCCTATGGATTAAGAATGGGACGTCACTTAAGTTCATATGCAAGTCAAGGCACATGAGCGAATACTTTTGGCAATATAGTGTATAATGGAGCACTAGTAAGTGATAGAGGTGTAGAATTTCCTCGATTGAAGATGCATCCCGATGCAGACGTGAAAGGTTCTGCATCAATGCAGAGACAGCATAATCGAGCCGGAAGGATGGAAACGTGGGGGTGGGAGGGTTGGGTTTTCATCGTTGTTGTTTGTAGCCTCTGTGAGGCACTTTGTGTTACTTTTTATATATGAAAAGTGCCATATACATAAAATTTGATTGATTGATTGAGAGTCCTTAGCCCTTAGCAGAGTGCCCCCGACCCCATACTCCCGAAGCACCTCCCACAGAATGCCACGAGGGACACGGTCAAATGCCTTCTCCAAGTCCACAAAACACATGTGGACTGGTTGGGCAAACCAGGCTCGGTAGGACTCCTTCTTCAGCTTGACAGCATCCCTTACTTCCAGTGTCCACCACCAGGTTCGGGGATTGTGGCCTCGACAGGCACCGGAGATCTTTTGGCCACAGCTTCGTACAGCCACGTTAACAATGGAGGTGGAGAACATGGTCCACTCGGACTCTATGTCCCCAGCCTCCCTCGGGATCTGGTCAAAGCTCTCCCGGAGGTGGGAGTTGAAGACCTCCCTGACAGAGGGTTCCGCCAGACGTTCCCAGCAGACCCTCACTGTGCGTTTGGGTCTGCCAAGTCTGTCCAGCTTCCTCCCCTGCCAGCGGATCCAACTCACCACCAGGTGGTGATCAGTTGACAGTTCAGCCCCTCTCTTCACCTGAGTGTCCAAGACATACGGCCGGAGGTCAGATGACACGACTACAAAGTCGATCACTGACCTCCGGCCTAGGGTGTCCTGGTGCCACGTGCACTTGTGGACACCCTTATGCTCCTCCTAGGCGATTTCACCGATTTGCACCAAACTTTGCATGTAGCAGCTGTAGACTCTGATAAAAAGTTATCAAAATAATTTTGATAGTCCAAAAAACACCCAAAAAATAAAACAACTATTTCCTGCACATTGTGGTCAAACACACAGTCTTGCATATCTTGACCAAATACAGTCTGATTACCACAAAACCTTTGCTAATTGTGTTCCATGGCCGGATGAACGTTTATGCAAAATTTGGTGCAAATCGGCCGATAGGTGGCGCTTTTATTGCTAAATGACAAAAAATGCTGCCTTGCTAATGTAACCTCTGTTTAAGAGTCTGTAGGGTCACACAGTGTAGTCGTCTCATTATTTGTTCTTTATGTAGATTGCAAGGAGGTCTTCTGACTTCAGCATACATTATTTGACACCGGCAGGAGCAGGCAACCAAATTATAACGGAACAACTTCCTCAACAGAAGGTGTTGCATGCATGAGCCACGACAGCAGCATGCCTCGACGGGTGTGGACTGTGAGGGACTGCGAGGGACTGCGAGGGACTGCGAGGGCCCGTTCATCGCTGTTTGCAGCTTTAATTTCTTTTGTGTTGGGTTCAATGTTCTGTGTGGACAGACGGTCTGCTAACAAAGGCATCCATATTCTTGCTAGCATTAGCTAGCTGCGCCAGAGGAAAATCTTTGGGGTGCTGAGGTATCTGCATTGGTCCCGCCACTCCAGCTGTCCACGCTGCGATCAAAACTCAGCCGGTGGGAGTGGACAGACGAGGGAGCACAGGGCAAAACCACAGCTAAGCTGTTCCGCAACGTACATGCAACCAGTGGAATTCTGGTGTTACTAAATTATAGAAATTGTCAAATTTTTTATCTGTCATATCAGTAAGATGTTGACAGTTATAATTATATAATAATCTAATAATCATCACCAATCGTTTGATACATTTATACAAGATGAGAGCTAAATTTGTATTTGTCATCGCTCTTGTCTAAATGCAACAGTTTCATAGTGACATAGTGATGCTAAGAAAGGCTGCATTCATAGCCACTGTCTCCCTAAAGACAGTCTTGGTATGTTTAACTGTTTATTATTTTAATCTTCAAAAAACTAATTCTTTGTTTTCCTGCTTGCTCACCTATCTACAGATCGCCCGGGGCCCACCCCGAGTTCAGGCCTGGCACTTGACAAGAGGTAGGAGAGCCTGTCCATGATGGATGAGGCCACGGACAAGGCAGCTACATTCTGGTTGATCTTCTTCAGCTCACTGACGATGGTGCTGGCCACCAGTTTCAGCACGTGGTGGGGAAGATGGAAGGTCACTGTTGCCCACTGAAAAAAGGAAGAAGGGATAAAAGGACGCAGAGAAAAAGAGATATATTAAAGGACAGTGACAGGAAAAGTAGATTAGAAAGAGACATACTATGTGTTTTCTAAAGCAGTCAATGTCATTACACAGTATTGTAAGGCAGAACCATGTTCAGATCTCTCTTTGGTGCAATGATTGTGACATGAGATCTGATGCTGTCACTTTCTGCACTGCAGTTTTGTATTGATGGAAAATTTAAGTCTAAAAGACAAAATGATTCAACTAGCCTTTCAAATTCGGTCAGTTCTTCATTTCTGCGCATCAGCCAACAATAATTTTTTTTAAAATACCACCACCTCTGCTATAGAGGGGACTATGAATCTTAACTTATTCAGTAAACACAAAGCTGCAGAAGCTCTTTCGATAGTCGACACATCCGTGGCAGAGAAAAGAAGCAACGTAAAAAGAGGCTAAATAAGAGTATATATTGCGGGGCTCTCCAACACTTGAGATAGCTGTGGACAAGTAACAAGACGAATTCACATTTCTTTAGGTAAACACATTTAACGTTGGCTGTTTAGTCAGTTAGCCTGATGTGGCTGTTTGTGTTACTGTGGCGTTGCTTGAGCTAAGTAAGTTACTGTAATGTAAACTTTTACACAAATGCCACATGTGTAGATCATACATAAGCAGTCCGCGTATTCCTGCTCTGCTGTCAGTTACTGGTTGCCTTTATTTAGAATAGATAACTGAACAGCAACTGTATGCAGACAGACTGAAAAAATCTCCATAAGTTCATCATATTCTAACCACTTGGCATTACGGTTATGAGATGAGGCAAGATTTGAGGTTAGGAAACTTTGTTATACATTTTTGAGGACATCACATGGTTGAGTACGTGTGTCTAACTGTAGCAATGCCACTGTTAGATATTGTGTTCAGTCGGTAAATCATGGACAAGGTGATGGTGTTGCATTACATATCCAAGACTAGATGAACTGAAAACGGGTCAGATGAGAGAGGTCTGGCTGTACCAGACTAGATATGACTTGAAAGCCACACTTGTCAGCCTCCAAAAAAATCAGCTGTTCCAACATTTGACGTTGTGACGTGACCACAAAGATTTAACATTAGTGCATTCTTCCTAACCCTCGGCAGAGTATTGCGTGGACAGTATTTCATGGAGTGGAGAATTACTGTATGGAAAAAAGTACATCTGATGTAAAGTCTACATTGAAAAACGTGACATTAATTAAAGTCTGTCCTGTATGTATGTAAGTATGGCTGCTGTATATCTATCGTTAACGTACAGCAGTTACCTGTCTGTGTCAATGTGTTTACTTTAGATTAAGAGGGAGAAGATTTCAGCAGAAGTGTCCCTCAAGTGACAATGACTGACTCAGCAAGTAAGCCTGGCAACGCATGACATTTTCATAACACAGTCTGCACTTGATATGCTGTAACATATATAAGCTGTGGACGACCCAAAAACATAATGCCTCCAGTCACGACCTTACATTTCACTACTACACAGCTAATTGGAAGAAATGGCAAACTTCCAGTGGTACAGGAGGTAAAAATAAACAAAAGCACTTTTTGAGAGGTTTGCAGACTAACCTTGGCCACTTTGTGATTGGCTGCCGTCTCATGCGAGGTATTCTTCAGGCCTTCTTTGAGCTGAGTGAGAAAGAGTTCGTAGCCCTCTGTGTTGGACACATCTATCTTCTCCTGACAAGCTGACAGCATCTGCTGGGCCTGAAAAGAAACATCATTTTGTTATGAGTTAAAAGTTATGTGCTGCCTGAATCAGTAATGGTACTGCCTTCATAACAAAACTGTTCCATGGGTGGACGCCGAATGAGATGACTTTAATTACACATCACTGTCTGTAGATGCAGTGGTAAACAGTTCACTTGAATTTACACACACTAAATTGAGTGTTTTTTTTTACTTGTGAATACTTCAGTCAGAACACAACTTAATGTAGGAAAGAAGGTTTGTGGTGAACAGAATTGTTTGGGCAACACAATTCTGAAGAAGAAGAAGCATCTTGACCCATATGTCGTTTGACAATAGATATGTCCATTACATTGTATAAATGGTTGAGATTATCTAAAATACACCTTGGTAATGTTATTTGTATTTTCTTGTTACACATCAAAATGTATAAATAAAAATGATAATTAAGGTCTAATGATTCTGAATCACAAAAGTTCTGATCAGTCAGAGTAGATGTGGTTTAAAAAACCAAGTGCTTAAAAGACTAAGGGAAACGAAGGGAACACTTTATGTTCACAGTACAACACCAAGTCAGTTAAACTTCAGGGACATCGATCTGTCCATTTAGGAAGCACAAGTGATTGTGAATCAGTTTCACCTGCTTTGGTGCAAATGCAAGTAACAACAGGTGCAATGGAGATGCAGAAGCAAGACAACCTCCAAAAAGGAAATGGTTTTGCATGTGGTGGCCACAGACAACTGTTCTCTCCTTATCCTTCCTGATTGATTCTCCTCTAGTTGTGTGTTCTGCCAGTGTCCTTTGTGTCTACTGGTAGCATGAGGCCCCATCAGGTTGCACAAGTAGTCCAGCACCTTCAGGATAGCACATCCATACATGCAGTATGAAGGTTTGCTATGTCTCCCAGCACTAGCCCCATTCACACTGCCCTTCGAGTGCAAGGATCCTGCGCCAAAGTCTCAGATGCGGCGAGTGGTGAAATTTCACTGCACCTGTGATGTACCTCCGGAGGCAGTATCAGAGGCGCAGCATTGGCGAACCGAACCTGTGTGAATGGATAAGCCGGCGGCAGCGTACCGATCTGATTGTGTCTACAGTGTGATAATTAAACAGATCCTTCACTCATCAAAATGAAGAGAAATGTCCCACAAAGCAACGTTACAGGACCAAACAACAGTAATGTAGCAATTGGTAGTGTCTTTGGCAACTTATATGAGGAAAAAAATACCATAGCTATAGGTGGTGAAGTGTCTGTCCTACCGACTCTGCTCGAAAAACAGCGTCTGTCCCCGGCAAAAACCTTTAACTCACCAAATGTTTGTCTCCTTCAACTATTGTGTTGTTGTAGTTACTGCGACGGTCAGCTCTCCTGACCGCAGCGTCTCTGTGTGAAAAGGGCTACAGTCTCAAGAGACCGGAGGAGATACCAGGAGACCGGCCATTACAGGAGGAGAGACAGACAGGGCTGTAGAAGGAGATCAACCCAGCAGCAGGACCCATATCTGCTCCTGTCTGCGAGGAGGGACAGGAGGAGCACTGTCGCAGTCCTACAAAATGTCCTCCAGCTACTGGTGTGCATGTTTTGGACCAAACTGTCAGAAACAGACTCCATGAGGGTGGCATGTAGAGGTGTGAATCTTCACTGGCTTCACAATTCGATTGCAAAACGATTCTCGATGCATGGCGATGCATCTCAGTGTATGACATCCTCAATGTCAAAAATCTATATCACTGCACAAGGCTACTTTTTCATCATTTAAATTCCCCCGTAATTCAGAAAGTCCCTCGAAAAATAAGACTACAGTAGTCTACAAAGAAAAGTTGTATCTTCTCATTCCAAAAACAAAACATTTATCCATCTGCAGTGCGTTTCACGTTTGTTTTAATCTACAATAACATCGTTTTCACATGGCAGCTTTAAGAAGAGGCATCTATTGACTCTGCTGTCCACAGCTCTCTCAGAGGGGGACAGCAGGGACGACAGCGCCTCCTCAGATCTGACCTGACCTGATTCGCTGGGCTCACTGTAACAGTTATTGTTTATGGCTGCAGACATTAGCTTCAAGTGAACACCAGAATTGGCATGTCCGCCACTGGCACCTCGTTCTTCTCACAGATGTGAGCAGGTTCACACTGAGCACCTCTCGTTCCCCACCTAAATCCAGTTGAGCACCTATGGGATGTTATGTATCGCTGCACCCGACAGAGCCCCCCAGGACCACCATCCACCGACTCATCAGGAGCATGCCTAGATATTGTCTGGAGTGCATACAGGCGAGCGGGGGCCATACACACTACTGGGTCACATTATGAGTGTCCGTGATGAAAGTCATGCAAGTTGGATCAGCCTGTGATTTCAATGTTTCACTTTTATTTTCAGTGAGATTTTGAATCCAGCCCTCAGTGGGTTGGTGATTTTGGTTTCCATGGACAATTTTGTTCTCAACAAATTATACAATGTACATCAGCAAAGATTTTCAACTTTGATCATTCATTTATCAAGATCTGATGTGTGGTTAAAGTGTTCCCTTCATTTTTTGAGCAGTGTATTAATAGCTATTTACTGCCTGCTTTGGCAAAAACACACTAAAATCAGTGAATGTCATCATGTCATGTCATCTGGCTAAAGGCCCATGTCAGTCAACAAGGCGAATATCAGCCCATACTGATGTCAAGCCAATAAATTAGTGCATCCTTAATAATAGGGCTGGTGAGGAAAAACGATTATTGATTAATCGCGATTATAATATTGACGATTATGAGTCGATTATTAAATGTCCAAAGATTGATTATTTACTTTTCTTTTTTTTTCTTTTTTTTTTTTAAATTGTAATACAAACCAGAGTCCTCCTCTTACTGGCTGTCATACCTGATTTAACCCGGAGGTGCAAGGTATTACACAGCTGTCCTGTGACCACAGACAGTTCCAAAGCATCTGCATCTTTGTTATATGGAGAATAAAATAAATAAATAGAATTTGGACATTTATTCACAAGTGTGGACATGTTTTTAACAGTGAAAGACTACATTTAAAACAAAGTAAAAAATTATAATTTGGATATTACAGTTACACAATACAATATTGAAGGTGCTGTGAGGTGTTACTCAAAAAAGAGAAGTAAAATAATTCAGCAGCTGACTGATGTTAAATGGAATATCAATAATCGTTAATAATCGGATCGAGACTTCAATAATCGGAATCGAATTGAATTGGGAAATTGGACCTTAATTGACCAGAGTTGAATCAAAATATTTGGAAGCAGTTACATTTTCATTGCAATGTCAAGATATGGAGAAAACCTACCCAGCATTTGAATGAATAATTAGTATTGTCAAATATATGGAGAAGAATCATACAGTCACTAATCAGAGGATGTTTTCTCCCACCATGAGCAATTTTGACAAAAATAAGCCTGAGTGTTTCATATCATGGTTCGATGCTGAGTTCTATAAAGTAACAGTACCTGTGGGAGCATTTAGACAAGAACTCTTACACTGGGTAAATGCCTGTTGTCATAGGTTTTAAGCTTATTCCAATTGTGGAACCCAGGTTCTTCATCAGACTCTGTGCGTGTTCCAGGGCTCGAGACTATCGGTGTCCTGTTGTACCCGAGACAATAGAAAATGTGTTTGAAACAAACAGAGGTCTTCCTTGGGATGCCGTCGGAACAAAAGGCGTTTTTGTACGTGTACAGTATGTATGAGTATCACTTAGCAAATGACAAACTGAGCAGAGCACTCACGACTGTGGAGTGCGTCTTCTCATGCCCTTCTTGATCTATGTCAAGCTTATCAGTAGAATTTTCCATATAAAAACATGAAAAATGGAAAATTGAATCCAACGTTATGAAACCAAAAAAACTGTCTGACAGATCACTGTATAATTAACTACTAATTTTGTATTTTTGGAATGTTTGGTAGGAAAACAGAAAATTGGAAAAAAGAAAACTGGAGAGATTTAATTTGTATTGGTGTCTAGGGTTGCCTGAGAGGGGCGGGTTCTAATCGCCCGAGACAAGGTGCGTCTGATTGGCTGGTGAGGGTAGCTTGTCACACCAACTCTAACAGTTTCATACAAGGACTAAATCTGGTCATAGCCACACACAGATCCTGATTTCATAGGCAAGTCTCATCGGTTTTTACCCTGTGAGTGCACATTTGGCAGAGGTGCCAACTCTGTGGGGAGACTGTGTTTAAGTTTATATATTTATATATAATATATAGCTTGAGTAATGATTTTCACGTATTGTCCATGATGAAATACCTACATAAGCTAGCCTGTGTAGCAAACATTAGCGTTATGCAGTGTGTCCAATAGAGCCTTTATGTCTTGCCACTAGGGCTGGTGAAAAAAATCGATTATTGATTAATCGCGACTATCATATTGACGATTTTTTTTAAAAATTGTAATACAAACCGGAGTCTTCCTCTTACTGGCTGTCATACCTGAAAAATGACATATAGACATAGTAATCTGCATAATCGACAAGGTTTAAACAAAATATATTACTCAACAACTAGAAACCTGAGGGTGCAGCTTTTTTCACACTACACCCTGGCAAGGTAGGTGATCTGGAGTTCAGGGGACCACATCTGAAGAATGACCTCCTTTTTTGTAGCTAATATAACAAACTCAGAATATATATTTTTTCCATAACTGAAAAAACAAGCTGTTCTCAGAGAAAAATAAGGTCCCCAGAACATTGCTTGAAGATAGAAAGGTGGCAGGGTCCACCACATATAATGTAAAACAGTATGAAATCGTGTTGTCCTTTAAGGTCAGTTTGTTTATTCATTTTATTCAGCCATGAAAACAAAGAGTTTGTCTAGGCATGAAAATTGACCCCTCTCTTCTGATTAAAATCTCACACAGCATCAGCTTTTCTCCCCCTGAAGCAATACACTCCTGACAAAAATGCCTTCACGCTGCTTAATACTGCTAGCGACCTCAACCCGTGTTTTGCCACAACTCGCTGCAGTCCCATTGTAACGTTTGCTGGAAGCAAGTAGGTCATGGTAGCACGTACCTGGAATTGGGAACTTCAGAGTTCAGCTCTGCCGACTTAACATGTGTCTTTAATCATGTTGTGGTTTTGGACAGACATCATTGCTTTGTTCAAGGCTTGCGCATGCGTGTGCACAGACACAATGGGCACACACAGGCACGCTGCCTCAGCTTTGTGATAACAGCTGGTTGTGATGGTCAGTCTCGGATTAATTTCCTTCACTGTTCCTTCTGAATATTTTACAAATATTCATATTTAAAGTGAACCCCGTCTTTTGGGGTCCCTTCGTCCCTGATTCCTGGTTGGTGCTTTGTATTAATAATTTATACAAATATTTTTATTTTAGATTTTAATAATTACTATTAGTAATTAATTTTTACATTTGTATCCTAACAGCAACCCCTATTTGAGGTATATCTTGTTTTGTAGTACACATTTCTGGTGTCACATATCAGTTGACAGCAAGCATCTGTGTAAGGTTCTTCCTGGAGTCTCTCTGAACAGTAAAGTAAGAAGTCCTGTCTAACCTCTGTGACTGGCAGCTCCAGTTGAACCATGTCCTCAGGCTTGGCCACTGGAGGTTGAAGAGCTGTGTCCAGGAGCAGAATGCCGTTCAGGTCCTTCCTGCATCCCACTGCATAGTCGTCCACAAAAAGCACCTTGTCCACTGCAGGAAAGTACTGACACCTCACACGACCACCAGGTTTAGCTGTGGCAGGAAAAGAGGACAGCACATACTTTCATTATGTTTGAGGAAGAAATGCTTGAAGCAAGGTCCAAAAGCTGACACCTGAAAAACATGATGTGTCAGTTACATTCAACTTCAGTGGAGCACAATTTAGAGATAACAATTAGGGATGCACAATCAATTGGGAAAGTTATATCGGCCTTATGTATCAGCATTGGGGAAATTCTAGCCGATAAATGGAGCAGATAACATGATCCAGAAGAAGAAGAAGAAGAAGAAGAAGGAGGATGAGGAGGAGAACTAAAGCAGCATGCCATTGCATCTGTACAGTGTCGACTAGAAAGCCAAACATTTTGTCACCACTGTAAATGTCCAACAACTTTAAGTCTTGCACATATCTCTCTGGTTTTAAAGAAGAATAAAACCCTGTGAGAACTGTGCATCTTATGCCCCTTTTCCACTGGTCAAAAATCCCACTTAAACCCACAAAGAACTGGCTTTTGTGTGCAATGGGAATGTGTAAACTCTGCATTTACACCCGGGTCAGTTGACTCTGCAGTAGACCCGGGTTTTTATCACCTTGACTCAGCTTTGATATAAATGTAAAACCCAGGTGAACACACAAAATTCTGGCACGCAAAGTGATGACACGTTATCAACATCCGGTGGTGGCGCATAATAAGTAAGGAATTTAGGATGCGGTCTATTCAAGGACATTTCATTACTGGACACAGCGTTGGAGGCGGAGCCTCCTATGAAAGCTGCTCAGTGGTGACTTCCTGGCTATGAAAATACCCGGAACACTGACAGAGCTAGCTTACTTCCCGTTTAGTGGCCAGCTAACTTGAAGGGGATAAAATAGTTGAACATGTGGGATTTTCCTCCAGGTGAAGCAAATGATTACAGCATTGACTTCAAAACTCGAGTGCTGGTAATTACAGTCTCCAGTGTGGCAGCAGAGCACAGGTTAAGAAACAAAATGAAAATGGCCATTAGAAGTCTTTCGTCTAAGGCAATTACAAAATAATGACCACCGCCTCTGCCGGCAATATTCCTTGACGCATCTGAATACACTCAAGCGAGGAGCAAGCAGGCAAAAGTTCACATCTATGTGTGGACCAGGAGAAAAGTTCAAAATGAATTCTAAGTTACAGCAGGTCAGCTGACTTTGATTTCTTGTAAATGGTTTGTCCGTATTTTAATTGTAATTGTCTAATTTTAAAACTGCTTCCTTCATGGTGCCTGTTTAAGCAGATAGGCGTTTTTAAGACCTTAGGACTAGGTGTCGACTGATTTTTTCAGGACTGATATCGGTACATAGTTTTATTTATCACAGAGACCATTAACCGATATTTGGAGCCGATATGCATTTACAGTGAATATGACAGAATTTGAGATACCACAAACTCCAACACGAAGCTTAGCTGAAATGCTTTTCAACATTTGTTTAATCAAAATAGACCTTTCATAGTTTTATGAAAAATAAAAGTGCATTCAAGAATGATATCTTATCCTACTGGATTATAATAAGCAATACATTATGCGTTCATCACTTTAATGTTGCAACAAGTAAAGGGGGAGCTCATATTTCTTTCTTTTATCATGCTGGATAGCTTTATCTATAACAGGTCATCTATTTATTTGCTGTATCAAATACATTTTGCGAAGTAAAAAGTACAATATTTCCCTCCATAATGTAGCAAATAGAGGTATGAATAAGCAGAATTGGAAATATTCAAGGAGCCTACCTCAAAACTGTAGACAACTTGTATAGTACTCCAGTAAATGTATTTAGTTATTCAACCTATGGAATTAATGGAGACCTTGCATGCAGTTCTGTTATTTCTACTGCGTGTGACTTGTAACTGATCAGAATTATGTTTTGGGAGGGACATTAAGTAACCTAACTTTAGCGCCCAGCTAACTTGAATGGGGATGAAATAATTTAATCGTGCAGCTTTTCTAGACTTTCCAAATTTTGTTGGACCAAATGGCTCAAATTCTCACAAAGTGAGTCATTTTGCTGATGCCAGAGCTGATGCATGCTGCATGGTGCATGCTGCTAACAAAAGAGCTGCATTTAATACTTCAAATTTGATACGGAACATAAAAAACAAACACTCAAAGGAATAAAACGAGTTCACTCTAGCAACACAGACAAAGGCACCGAAGCAACAAACACTCGCAGATACTTTCAAAAGGTAAGAGAAATATCCTCGAGACAGCGACATGGCCAAAAATATTACAGAGAAGGTAACTGAATTCATCACTCTGGACAACCAGCCCATCTCCGTGGTAGAGGATCAGGGTTTTCTGTGTCATCTGGAGTTTTTGAGTCCCTGGTATGCCCTACCATCTCGGCATTATATTACATTGATTCCACTTTCGAGTTACAACGTGCCGGTATGCGCACTAGTTTCGTGGGTCTCATACAGCAGAGCATGTAAAACAGGCAACTGAGGAGATGCTGAACGCGTGGGAAATAGACAAGCAGCAGGTCCATGTCATTTTACGTGACAACGTAAGGAAAATGAAAAAAGCAATGGATGATATGGATGTACCAAGCGTGGGCTGCGTCTCACACACACTTCAGCTGTCTGTACATGAGGGTCTGCTGTCACTGTGCAGCATCACAGACTCAACTGCTAACGCAAGGAAGATGGTAGGCCAATGTTGCAATGGTATATGCAGAATAAGAAAGAGTCATATGAAAGTATATACTTTGTTTCAACAAATTAAAAAAAAACTATTGACTAAGGAACAGCTTGCATGCAGGTATTTTTTTACTTAATGCAGCTGTATTATCTAGGAAAATATTAGTTAGGGCGAAGTATCAGATCGGGACTCGGTATCAGCAGATACTAAATATTAAATGACTCAGATCGGGATTGCGGTAAAAAAAAAAAAACCTGATCGGGACATCCTTACAATAATCAGATCACGGTTTCCTCTACATGTAATTGATTGTGGTGCACCGCCACCGCAAAATAAAAGCTGCCACACCTTCAGAATAATGTTTTTTTTGTGTGTGTGTTTTTTTTTTTACCTTGTTTTTATGTTGTTTTATGTTTATATTAATGTAAATTATTGTATGAAATGTGATTTTGGCACAAAACATGGTGTTTTTCATGAAATGTGACGCTACGCTGCAAATACCCTTATTTTGAAAAACCAACACCGGAGTCACCACCTGCCTGTCTGGCTGTTCTGGCGCGCGAAAGACGAAGAGAGTAGACAACAGTCCGATGTGGAGAAAGGTACCTAAGCTAGGTACTGTATACTGTATACAGTATGTAGGCCTGCACGATATGAGCAAAATGTGCGATGTGCGATGACACCCTTCAGTACTGCGATGACGATATGACTTGCGATAAATAAGAAAATATTTAAGTTTGCATACAGTTCCTGTGTCTTTCAGATTTTTCTGCATTAACAGATTCCCTGCTTTGAGGTACTCTTAAACACTTAATAGCTGATGACAATTAAATTAAAAAAATACATAACCTATACATACTTCTAACATTAATTTACCCATGTTACTGTTGCTGCAGTGATGGTCGCGTTACTTGACTGCTGCTCGACGTTTGCGCTCTAGACTGACTGGCCTTAAATTGCTCGTGCAGCTCTTTATGGCGGTGCAGCAGGTGGTGATGGAGGTTGGTGGTGTTACCTCTGGACGTTGCTACAACTGTTCTGCAGGTCCTGCACAGTACCTGAGTCTGTAAATTGTCTTCTGGCTTGAGTCCAAAGTATCTCCAAACTGCGGAGCTGCTATTTCTTTTTGCCACAAGCGTTCCGTCGGCATTTTCACCGCTCTGCTCTCCTGCCTCCGCCATCCTGTTTACTCTGGCTACTAATTCTCATGCAGGAACGTGAGCAGAGCTGGGCGTCATCTGATTGGCTAAAAGGTGTGCATGCATGGCCTATGTGTCCAGGGCCGCATCTGATTGGCCAAATGTCAGCACGCTGAGTGTGAAAGCATGGTGGATGTAAACAAAACGTATCGCACTTCAGACCAGCTTTTGCGATTTGCGGTTTATCGCGCATGTTCACATCACGATGACGATGAAAATGCGATTAATCGTGGTGGCCTAATAGTATATTTATCTTTATTCTTTATATTTCTTTATTCAAACTGTTATTTTATTCTTTCCGATATCTCTCCATTATTGTCTTTATTTTTTGATGCTTACTCTTGTGCTGCTACTCATTTCCCACTGTACTGCTGTGTTACCTGCAAATTTCTCCCAAGGGGGATCAATAAAGTGACATCTCAAATCCTTATACAATCACTTATCTTACATTATACTTTATTTATTAATTGACATTACTATGTAGAATTCTGTTTTTACTTCGTCATTAAGAGCCCGACTTGGCCCTACTCTGGACCAAGTCCATCGGCAGTGCAGCTTGGCTCAACTAAAACTGGTGATGCAAATCGGCACATCTCAGTTTGACTCAGCATGCCCAAACGTGCTAGTGGAAAAATGGCATTGGTTTTTGAGGTGCACTTTGCTTCTTGGCACTTATCGTCTGTAAAAATCCAGCACACTCCTTCTCATTGTGTTTCTGCAAGTGTTTTATCAAGGTGGTGGCGTTGAAGTTTCCAATGGCGCTGCCACCCCTCGAAACACTTAGCTTACATGACGAGTCTCACTCAAGCTCTCTCAGGCTAGTCACGTGACACATACTGCTCTCTTTACAGCATGTCGCACACAGTTTAAGCATTTATGGGAGAGCTTAAACTAATAAATTGGATCGGATAATACAGTTTCCTCTCTCAGATATCCTAGCCAGTGATTTTGGCAAATATCGGACCTATGCCAATACTGAATATCGGAATCGCTGCATCCTTAGTGAATACTTTTTATATGCACTGGCTTGGTGAGAGGGGACAGCCCTCTTGGGATGGGCTGTGCTGTATTTCATTAGGTGTAGTTTTTGAGCGTGGCTGGGTACGGTCTGGATCTGTTGGGGGTCTGTTCGGACAAGGGATGGTATGGAATTCAGTCTTGCTTGTGGTCTGAACAGTGTTTCTGTTCCTCTCCTTTAGCTCCTCTCTCAGTATAGCCACTCAGTTCAACAGTTGTTCTGTCCTTCCTGAGGCATTCCAGCTGTCTCTCTCTCTCTACTGATTTGAAATCGTCCTGCTCTCTCTTAAATGTTGTGAGGACATCACTGACACTAGAATAATTAGGCTGCTGTTGGTCCAGCTGTTCTCCAAGCTGAACCATCTCTACCTCTATCTAGGAGTACTGTTCTAACAGAATGTTCAGGGCTTCTGGGGGCTCGGGTAGGGGGAGGCCGGCGTCATAAGGCCAGTCATAAGGCTCATCATCACACAGCTGTTCAAAGAATAATTCTACTAGGAGAGGAAAAGCAGCGTAGTTAGCTGCACAATATGCATGTCAGACTGAGGGACACATAATTAAGACATCACTGAATATGACAATCTTGAAACCATCTAAACAAAGGGTCCCCACTGGTGACAGTGTGCATACGAGTTAAACCTACACTGCCTCCTAATACATGTCACCTATTCAATGTAAACAGTGTTTCCCACACGTGCCACACTTGGACGAGCCCAAGAATATCTGGCAACCCATTATATGGTTACATTTTGCGGCCAAAATTTGAAACAGTGCGACTTAATTTTACATTTAGAATTTGACTTTTTTTTTTTTTTTTTTTCATTTACACTGGTACGTGGACGGGGCGAATCAAAGAATCTGGAATTTGGAATGACAGGTGGCAGCCAATGTGTGTGAGAGGGGCAGGGAATGGCACTGTAAGTGGCTAATGTGTGGAGGGGGAGGGTCCTAAAGTTGTTCCGAGCACGGAAGAAGAAGGTTTCACTTTCAGCAAACAATGGCTAAACGAACGATTCCACCAGATACACGCCCGCTGCGTTACGGCTCCGCCACGCCAGCGGAGCTGATAGGTTCACTTTAGTCTATGTGTTAACTTCCACCAGGTCCACACAGCGGACTTCTATTTCGGCGGATGCCGGAGCACGACGCAGCAATTCAGCTGAATTTAGCACAGAGCAGACAGGAAGTGACGCACCGAAACAACAATATAACATCCGGGTACTTTTCAAATGAAAACACACCATGTTGACACCAGCACACAAATCTCAAAAAAGAGACAAATACAAGCTCTTCTACTAATCCTCCAGTCTGGAACACTTTGAGTTGTTGTGTTTATAACACATACCTATAACTGCAGTTGCGAGTAATTATGTGATTATCGCAGACACTCCTCGGTCTCGCGACACATGAAATTCCATGCGTGCAAAATATGTATATGTGATGTAAAACTGGTCAGACTGAGTTGTATGTTGTTCAAGAGCATCATTTAAATCCTTCAAGATTAAACCTGAGGTGGGGTTGTGACACAATTAGTGCTGTCAAAGGCAAGAGGCTGTCAAAGGCAAGAGGCTGTCAATCAGTGCGCTGAGGAGGCAAATTAATATTTAATTTAATTAATATAAGTTTAACACAGACTTTTTCATTGCCAAGGAAGAACTACCCTTTACCACATGTAAAGGCCAACTCGACCTGCAAAGAAAGAACGGTATACACTCCTGTATATATATACATATAATAATATATATATATATATATATAATATGAACGATTAACTAATGTTGGTGGACAATCTACACTAGCTTTTTCTGTTCAATCTACTGCCAATCACACACGCTCTACAGACAGAGAGAGAGATGCTCACTGGTGTTACATCCCTCCTCTAAACACACTTTATGCACCAATGCCATTGTGATGCAACCTCTCCTATCTAATGTGGGCCTATTTATGCCATTGTTTTGTACAAACGTCTTAGTGTAGCTGGTTACTGCTGTCATTCAGTGAATGTTGGTTTTGATTGGCTACATACTAAACAAGCTTCCTCCACATGCAGCTCACTTGCTATTATGACAACAGAATAGCAAGTGACAAAACCCTAACCACAAGGTGTGTTTTTTGGTCGGCTTTATAAAAAGTTAATGACAAAGAAAGCAGATAATGCTGCTGGATAGAAGAGGAAGCCAGTGTGTGCATTAAGATGGACAATTAAAGCAACACAATGCAATGTAGGCAAACTCTTAAAGCAATTCTGTAGAAAGTTAGTTTATTATAAGGTTTCATTCTCAGACCATAAAATACTGTGCTTGTGCTCATGCATGAGCCACCGTACCGTACCGAAGCACACCTCTTCCAACCGTGCCAGGGCCAAGGAAGTGAACCTTGCTTGAGCATTGTACAGAGCGCTCACACTAGTTAAACAAACTGCACTTTGGGGGTCAAACGGGCTTGGACATGGTACGGATTGCCTAGTGTGAGTGTGTCCTTCCAATACTTTTTCCACTAGTAGCACTGGTACTCTTTACTGAACATCTTTAGAGCACCAACACAAAATTTAAGAACGCAATAAATGTGTTTTTGTACCATCGTGTATGCTGTATTCCTTCCAAATCTTTGGTAATAATAATGATAATTTAATAATAATTTACTGAAATGACAATTTTCTGTTTTATTTTAAAGGAAAAAGTCAAAAGTGAAGGAGCCCTTTCAGAGAAAGTCATTTTCAATTACTTCTTTAAGAGAGGCTTTCTTTCTTGTTTCTTTGTCAAGGTGGATTACAGTAACAGGATAAAACAGAGCAGCTTGTAAAATTAGCATTGATAGCATTTCAATTACAAGCTATGAATAAGGGGAACTATTAACATATTTTTATATTACCTGGAGCACTTCATAAAAAAATCCAACTGACGACATTTGATGGTGATTAACTCATGAGAGAAGCTGTAATTCGCTGACACTTAAACCTTATCTGGGCCAGGGCACCAAAACGTGTAGAAGCAGCCCTGCTCTGACCGTGCTGTCAGCAGCCGGCAGGAGAAATGCTCCATACTGCGCTGCAATTCTAAAACTGAACTATGAGCAGGACACACCTGATCCTGTGAAAATCTGCTGTTTTCACATCACAGACTGGAATCTCTGTAAGAAAAAAACAGTCATATGAACGAGTCCAGCGTGGGTTGAATGAACATCGCAGGTCTCACAGGTAGGGTAACAAATGTGTTTAATAATAAACGTCTTTGTATTGAGGAAGTGAAAAAATTGTTGCCAAATGCAACTAAACGGTCGCAGTCTGGAGCCCTGCTGCATTTTACTCTCTTTCCTTGAGGTTGCTCTCAGTCTCCAAAAAGGTTGGCGACCCCTGATCGGAACACACACCTACACACACCCACACTGTGGGTGACACACTGAAATGTAATTCAGGGATTGGCTATGTGCCAAAAAAAAAAAAAAAAAGGTTACTTCTTAAAAGTTGGGCCAACACACAAAGCCGTAGCAGGAAGCCGGGAAAAACAAAAGAGGAAGACAAACGTATTAGTACAATATATATCATGTAATGTACAGCGCCGTAAAGTTATCCATGTTTACACTGTTTGCTGTGCAACCAGTTTGCTGCTTCTTAACTTATTTGGTATATGACATAATAGGTCAACTGGATAAAGGTCCAGCAGCAACTAGCTGAAACGGTGCATATCTCCACCTACCGTCGTGGAGTCGGACATACTTCTCCACGACGTCAATAAATTGATTCTCTACTGGTACTTGTATACTTGGACAATGGCAGTTGTCCAATTAAATGGCCTAATCGAGCTATGAGCGTAGCTCTACCAGTGAAACTGAAAAAAAAAAACTTTTACAGTGGTCTGCTTTCTCAATCAAGTTCAGTTTTTTATAAAACTTAAATTGCTAGTCTTGATAAAAAAAAAATGTTATTCTGATTTCACACCACTTATACACTGAATTAGTGTGCACACAAGACTTTTGTTAAACGCAGGTTAACCCACTAATAAATGCAATTAATGCTGTTCACACTGCCAGTGTACAAGTTTGCCTTTCTGTTTTTAACCCCTTGTGTGTCCCATTCGTTACACCAACACGACAGAAAATCTGGAAAAGTAGAAAGCAGCAGACTGTACACCTCATCAGAATACATGCAAAAGTCGTTAAACCTTAAAAAAAAATGTAATAATATTCTGAATTAGACACAACTTTTTTTTTTCTTTCTGATCTGATGAGCTGCACATGCACAGTACCGATGAGGCAGCTGACTGGGCTCAGACCACACAGAAGCTACGAACAACAGCAACTTTAACTTCTGTCTCTCTTTCAAACTTAGCACTGACACTGACAGACAGGGATTGAAAGATATTAGGCTCGTTTGAGATCAGCCAGTCCTGCGCAGAATCGATCAACAGCGATCACCGCACAGTGTGTGCCGGTTAGATTTCTGTCCGACTTGATCCTGACCTGACATCATGCACACATGACTGCAAACGCCTGGCTGACATCCAACCTAAAGGTTGATTAGTTTAGATGTAGACTCAATATGATGTTTTATGGAACCATTCATTTTTGTTGAATTGGAGAGATTTTGGTGTCATTTGTCTGATTTGGAAGGTTAAGGCTTTTCTGTCCACAGAAAGCATCCTGTGTGGATGATGTGGAGACTAAATGGCCTACATTCATAATATGAACTGCACACAAAAAATGTTGTCTGTACAAACACTGGATCAATCTCAATCGTCCTGTTGAAGTACTTAACAACACAAAACTTCTGGTAAGTGGAATGTCAGAATTCAGATATGAAGGCCCAACAGCAGCCAATAGCCTACCTGAAAGATCAATAATGAAAGTTATAGTCTTGTATTTCTCTTTTGTGTGTAACTT
>CM077796.1:2695324-2842824 GCA_039737535.1 Lagodon rhomboides
GCAGTGAAAGCTAGCTTTATTGTGGATGAAGAAATCGCCCGAGAATCCAAGTGCTTTTCTGAGGGCGCATTTTTGAAGAGGTGCATGCTAAAGGTATGAGAGCAGGTGTGCCTCGACTAGATACAGAATTTTAGTAATAGAGAGAGTCCGTAAGTAAAACTAAATTACCCTAGGAAAAGTTGGTGGGGCTAACTACTGATGGAGCACCTGCAATGTGTGGAGGAAAAACGAGCATGGTTGGACTAGTGAAGGATAAAATGCAAAAAAGTAACTGCCACACACCTCTGATAACTTATTATTGCATTATCCACCAATAAGCTCTGTGTGGAAAGGTTCTGGAACTGGATGATATAATGACCACGGTAATGAAAACAGTGAACTTCATTTGGGTGCGTGGCCTGAATCACCACGTTCCAGCTGTTTTTGAAGGAGGTGCCCCACCATACAGCATGGTCCTCAAACGATTTTTTGAGCTCAGGGGAAGAAAAGGAAAACCCTTGCCTGAACTGTCAGATCCAAACTGGATGTGTGATTTTGCCATGTTGTGTGACATAACAGAGCATCTCGCCCAACTGAATCAGATGCCGCAGGGACGCAAACAAGTTATCACACAGGACAATCTTGCTCACTTTCCTGTCTGTCAGAGCATCTCAGCCTCAGTTCCCGGTGATTTTTCATGCTCTTGGTTGGCTACCAAAGTGAGCCGGTTAATTAATGAATTTGATCAGCACTTGTCTGACTTTAGAACACAGTACTCGGGCTTTGCCATCTTTGCCAGTCCTTTCACCGCCGATGTCGACAGCGCCCCATCTCCTTCAGATGGAGTTCATAGAACTTCAAAGCGATAGTGGCCTGAGAGCAAAGTTCCAGGATTCTGCAATTGAGGACTTTTACCGTCAACTACCTCCTGCTTTGATGCCACAGCTGAGACTTCATGCTGCCCGTGTTCTGTCCATGTTTGGGAACACCTACCTGTGCAAACGGATGTTTTCAATAATGAATCTAAACAAGACCAAGCACAGATCATGCATCACCGATGACAACCTCCAAGCCGGACATTGACGGACTGACCACGGGAAAACGGTGTCAGACATCCGTCCAGAAAACAAATAGGTAAGAATTGTTAAAAACCTGAATAAAAAATATAATAAAATGTATTTCAACCAAAAATAACTTCAGTGTAATATGTGTGCAATTAAATGGTTCTGCTTGCATTTATTTAGTGTTTGTTGTTATTTTCAGAACATGATCAATGGATGAGGTTGGTGTGGAATATGGTGTCCAAGGGTGAGGAAGGATCTACTTGCTGTGTTCAAGGCCAAGCAGCATCACCTCATCAACTTCGCCAAGAACTTGACCAATATAGTTGTGAACTGAGACAACCCTTATTGTTATTTTAAGTTAATTACATATACTAGTTGTATGTGTAGCAATGCATTCAGTGTGTTTACAGGCATATGTGTCCATGCAGCCAAATGCTTACTGTAATCAAAACCATCTCTCATTAGTTGAATGTATGCCCTCTGCAAGGCTGTCTGCAGCTATTTGTTTTAGTAAAATGCCACACATGTCCCACATGTTTTAGCAGCTCAGAATTATTTGTTGTACCATAGTTCTGCCCCTCTCAACTGTGACAAAAAGGTTTTGAACAAAGTTGATGTAATAACTTTTTTTTACTGTTTTATCATATTTGTCTTTGTTATTCACTTGAAAAGTTTGATCTTTGATTGATGGAGTAATGTGGGTTTCTTTACCTGATAAATTAAAGGGATTTATGGTATCATAACAGAGCAATGTGCTTACATATATTTTTACATTTATGTAAATGCCTGTACAATATTTGTACACTTGAATAAATAATAATCAAATGCAGAGACAGTTATTTGTTACAATATGTTAGGGAGTAGTTACATTGATAGAGTCTTACAGTTACAACCGGCCCTTTGAGGGCAACTATAATGCTGATGTGGCCTTGGGTGAAAATTTGTTTGACACCCATGCTGTAAATAGTTGATGAAGGTTCTCAGTCATCCAGGTCATTGTAATTCTAAGTGCTGTATCGTAGGCAACTGGACGTGTTTCAGTTTCTTGTAGACGTTTCATCTCTCATCCAAAAGGCTTCTTCAGTTCTAACTAACTGGAGAGGAGTTGGCTGGCTTTTAAACTCTGTGTGGGAGTGTCCTTACAGAGTCGTTAAGGACACGTGCAAGCTCTGAGTTTCAGAGTTGTTAGGGCCACTTGTGGGTCGTTGACCCAGCCAGCCTTCATGTGGGTTGCTAGGGCTAGCTGAGCCCAGGTGTGAATGGTTGTTAAGCTGTCAGGGGAGAGAACTCAGTACTGCATCGTAGGTGGGTGAAAAGTAATGTCATAGGCCACCTCCTCTGTTCAAAGGCGGTCTTTCCAGTTTGACATAGATGGATTCTTTACTCCTCTTTCAAACCATCTGTCTTCTCTGGCCAAGATGTTTATATTGTTGTCCTGAAAGGAATGATTTGATGTAAGTAGACAGCAGAGTCGGGACCTGAGCAGTTGGCCCTCCTGTGTTGTGCCATTCGTTTATGGAGAGGTGGTTTTGTCTCCTCAGTGTATAAATCTGTGCACTCCTGGCTGCATCGAACAGCATAAACTTCACTACATACTGTTAATACATTTGCATTCTGGGAACAATGCATTTTGGATCAGGTCATGCCACCACAGTACCATTCTGTAGTTCTGGAGAAGACACGCTGAACATTAAGCCATGAAGCCGACTCTGGACTTTGTTTTTTAATATTATTCACCTGAATCTGCACTTAATGAGCAAATAATACAGTAAGCTATAATATATTGATCTGTGAAGCGATGTTTGCTTTCTATCATCATTTTTAAACAAACTGCTCATCAGTAATGTTATACTGCCTATAAAAAGTATTCACCCCCCTTGGCTTTTTACCTATTTTGTTACATTACAGCCTTTAGTTCAATGTTTTTTTAATCTGAATTTTATGTGATGGATCAGAACACAATAGTCTAAGTTGGTGAAGTGAAATGAGAAAAGCATATACATAAAACTATTTTTTAGAAATAAAAAACTGAAAATTGGCACGTGCATATGTATTCACCCCCTTTGTTATGAAGTCCATAAAAAGCTCTGGTGCAACCAATTACCTTCAGAAGTCACATAATTAGTGAAATGATGTCCACCTGTATGCAATCTGTGTCACATGATCTGTCAGTACACATACACAGCTTTTTTGAAAGGCCCCAGAGGCTGCAACACCTAAGCAAGAGGCACCACTAACCAAACACTGCCATGAAGACCAAGGAACTCTCCAAACAAGTAAGGGACAATGTTGTTGAGAAGTACAAGTCAGGGTTAGGTTATAAAAAATATCCAAATCTTTGATGATCCCCAGGAGCACCATCAAATCTATCATAACCAAATGGTAAGAACATGGCACAACAGCAAACCTGCCAAGAGACGGCCGCCCACCAAAATTCACGGACCAGGCAAGGAGGGCATTAATCAGAGAGGCAGCACAGAGACCTAAGGTAACCCTGGAGGAGCTGCAAAGTTCCACAGCAGAGACTGGAGTATCTGTACATAGGACGACAATAAGCCGTACGCTCCATAGAGTTGGGCTTTATGGCAGAGTGGCCAGAAGAAAGCCATTACTTTCAGCAAAAAACAGTATGGCATGTTTTGAGTTTGCGACAAGGCATGTGGGAGACTCCCAAAATGTATGGAGGAAGGTGCTCTGGTCTGATGAGACTAAAATTTAACTTTTCGGCCATCAAAGAAAACACTATGTCTGGTGCAAACCCAACACATCACCTCACCAAAGAACACCATCCCCACAGTGAAACATGGTGGTGGCAGCATCATGCTGACAGGATGTTTTTCAGCAGCAGGGACTGGGAAACTGGTCAGAGTTGAGGGAAAGATGGATGGTGCTAAATACAGGAATATTCTTGAGCAAAACCTGTACCACTCTGTGCATGATTTGAGGCTAGGACGGAGGTTCACCTTCCAGCAGGACAATGACCCCAAACACACCGCTAAAGCAACACTTGAGTGGTTTAAGGGGAAACATGCAAATGTGTTGGAATGGCCTAGTCAAAGCCCAGACCTCAATCCAATAGAAAATCTGTGGTCAGACTTAAAGATTGCTGCAAACATCCAACTTGAAGGAGCTGGAGCAGTTTTGCAAGGAGGAATGGGCAAAAATCCCAGTGGTAAGATGTGGCAAGCTCATAGAGACTTATCCACAGCGACTTGGAGCTGTGATTGCCGCAAAAGGTGGCTCTACAAAATATTGACTTTAGGGGGGTGAATAGTTATGCACGTTGACTTTTTCTGTTATTTTGTCCTATTTGTTGTTTGCTTCACAATAATAATAAAAAAAACATCTTCAAAGTTGTGGGCATGTTCTGTAAATTAAATGATGCAAATCTTCAAACAATCCATGTTGTTTTTCAAATTCCAAATTCCAAATTCCAGGTTGTAAGGCAACAAAACTTGAAAAATGCCAAGGGGGGTGAATACTTTTTCATAGGCAGTGTATATAAGCCAGCTTGCAGCACTCTCATTCAGTCCTCTTAGCTTACCATGCTGTGGGTAGAGGGTAATGTTACGTTATAGCACATTAAAACTGGGGCTGGTCATTCTGTTCAGAAGCATTTTTATTATATTTGTAGAAATTCTCTTAACATCCAAACAACAATCAAAATACCAAATGTTTTTGGGAAAAAAAGGAAGAAAATCTATAGTCTGTGGCAGCAACAGGGCTGTAGTAAGTTCAACCAATCAATTTTAGCAGCCCGAAGATATTGTATGGACAGCCTACCTGTCTATCAATCGGTCCTTACCTGCCCACCCTGCACTGACTCCGCCCATCACTCATTGCGCATGACCAGAGTCTTTTCACAGCACTGCTGAAACTGTGGTGCTGGAGCTCACTGTTTACAGACAAGAATGGCAGAGAAGGTACAGACACACTTTTCATTAGCAGCTGTACCTACAGCAGCTTGTGCTGCCAAACAGAGCAAGAAAAGAAAGACCGAACTAAGACTGAAGGCTAAAAACAAAAAGAAGTTGGATAGCTCAACAGGTGAAACAAGAGTCAACAGTGGAGTGTGTTGTGTTCATAATATGCAGTATGTGGTTCCTGGTTATAACATCCAGCCATCAGAGGCGCTAGAGAGAAAAGGAAAAGAGAGAAAAGGAAGAAGTGTACTGAGGATGTGAGTGATGAGTAAAGATGGTGATCCCCTCAATGTATCCGTGTATTATTGTTCTTAGTAGTTTACCAGCATAACAGAGTGGCGACGAGGATAAAAGAAAAAGCAAACGAAGATGGCTCTGCTTGGACTACAACCCCCTCCTGCGTTCCTGGAGTGCCCGGGAGAATCGAAAGTAGCGTTTGACGCTTGGAAGAAGTTTTTTGACAACGACCTGCTCGCGATCGGTGGATCTACCTTTTCTGCAGAGAGGAAAAGAGCACTTCTCATTCACTGCTTGGGAACAGAGGGACAGAGACTTTATAATACCTTACCCCTTTCTGCTGATACGTACGATGGATCCGTGCTGGCTTTGATGACGTTTTTCACTCCAAAAGTCAACGTCGTTGCTGAGAGGTACCGTTTTAGGCAGCGTGCTCAAGCTGTGGGTGAGTCAACTGATCACTACTTGGCAGTACTGCGTGAGCTTGCCAAAACATGCAGTTTTGGCACTATGGAAGATGAAATGCTGCGTGATCAAATAGTTGAGAAGACATGCACGCCTCGCATATGTGAAAGACTGTTAATAGAATCTGAATTAACACTTGACAAAACTCTTACTTTGGCCAGAACGATGGAAACTGCCTTGATTGATGCCAAAACGTTCATGGATGCTGAAACGAAGCATGTTAATGCAGTGTACAGACAAGGAAATAAAATTTCTGGAAAACATAGGGAGGACAAACAAAGTGAGAAAAGCCAGTGTTACAGATGTGGCTCACCAAGTCACCTTGCTAATGACCAGTCTCTCCCTGCAAGGAATGCCAAATGCAAAAAGTGTGGGAAAACAGGTAATTTTGCTCAGTTTGGTCAGTTTGCAAATCATCTATTACATCAGTAAATGAAGTGGATTTACCTGAGGTGACTGTACTATGTGTCAACAGGAAGGCAGTTAAAGGGAAATTGATTGGAAATTTCACTGTAGCCACATCACATAAGAAAATTCCTGCTACGCACGGATCACCAAGCACTGACTACGCTCCTGACCACAAAAGGGAATAACCGGGTCTCCGCATAGCCAGGTGGTCCGCTCTTCTCATGGAGTTTGATTATGATGTCCAATACAGGTCTGGATCACAAAATAGCATTGCTGACTGCTTATCCAGACTACCACTCCCTGGAACTGGCATGGATTACACAGAGACTGTGGAGTCAGTCGCAGCAATACTGATGGACACCAATTTCTATGGAACATTTTAAAGCTGAATGCCACTCCTGCCCTGTTCTTACCAAGCTCCGTGCACAAATTTAAAATAACATGGCCAGGGAAAAAGACTGCTGTTGACCCTGACTTACAGCCTTATTACATGATACGTGATGAACTGTCAATTGTGAATGACTGTATTGTCAGAGGCGCTTACCGCCTTGTTGTACCAGGGTCCCTGCAGAGACACCTGATTGACATTGCTCATGAGACCCATCAGGGAATTGCTTGCACAAAGCAATGCCTGAGAGAACTGTACTGGTGGCCAGGGATGGACGGTCAGGTGGAAGCCCTCATCAAGGTGTGTGCTACATGTAGCCAAAATGATAAGTCAGCTGTAACCCACAATGCACTACTACACCCTATTCCATTACCTGTAGCTGCTTGGGAGAAAGTTGGCATTGACATCGTTGGTCCTTTTGACACTGCGCCAAGACACTGCTTGTGGTCACGCAAGTTGATTACTACAGCAAATGGACAGAAGTTGCTTTTGACACACACATTGATACAGCAACAATTATCCAGCTTCTAACAGCAATCTTTTCACGAGAGGGGAACCCAAGGGAGCTAGTGAGTGACAGTGGTACACAGTTCACCTCTGCTTAATTCAAGGAATTTCTCAGGCAAAGGGAAATTGTGCACTTGAGAACGTCTGTGTACTATCCCCGTGCTAATGGAGAAGTTGAACGGTTCAACAGGATGCTGAAAGACTGTCTGCAGACTGCTTCAACACAAGGTATACCATGGAAATCATTCATACGATCCTTTCTTATGGACTACAGAGCAACCCATCATGCAACCACAGGAGTCAGCCCATCATGTCTCCTCCATGGAAGGCAAATGAGAACAAAACTCTAGATCCTGGATGTCATTCCTACCCCAGTAAATGAAGGTGCTGTGAGAGAAAGAGTGAAAGACAAATAGAAAAAAATCAAAACAGTACACAGATGTGAAGAGAAGTGCAAAACACCAACACACATACCTGCTGGATGGTGGGAGGACATGGAATACGTCATATCTGTCTGCACTACCAGCGTTAGACGCTCCAGTGGACAGAAAGGGGATTCCCCAGCCCGTGGCCCATGCTCACCTAGAGACTAATGAACTATGCAGATCTGACAGGGATAGAAGTTCCCCTGTTTGGACCAAAGACTATGTTCTGAGGTAGACCTAACGGGGGTCACCTGCCTACATAGGCTAGAAATTGTGTTTCAGCTGGTTGAAATGTTAAAAAAAAACAAACAAACAAAACAATTGTTCACATTGATACTGTTTGGTTGCTAATATTGCTTCTATTTATGCATTAGCTTTGTTCAGTTGTTGCCAGCTAGTACATAACTCTTTATTTCTGATACATATTCATGTATGCTATTGATTCAAATAGGCTGGTTAAGCTATCTACTGTACACGGTGTTAAGCTCAGTACAGCATTAAGAATGCTGATATTTTGAAGTAAGTAGTTTTGAAATGTTCTGTTACAGAAGAAGTTGGCTTTATTTAAAAGGGGAGATGTTGTGTTCATAATATGCAGTATGTGGTTACTAGTTATAACATCCAGCCATCAGAGGCGCTAGAGAGAAAAGGAAAAGAGAGAAAAGGAAGAAGTGTACTGAGGATGTGAGCGATGAGTAAAGATGGCGATCCCTTCAATGTATCCGTGTATTATTGTTCTTAGTAGTTTACCAGCATAACAGAGTGGCTGTTCAATGATGGAGACAACTGATGGAGTCCAAGGCCTGGAAACTGACTCCATGGTAGCTGTGTCTCTGTTGGACAGGTAATGAGCTGCTTTGTTCTGGTTGGGGAAAAGTATTATTACTCTGCATGGTCAAACTAGTTAATGTTGGCTCCTTGTGATGCTGTCCTATGTATTAGCCCAACGCTAACATCATTAGCATTGTCAGCTTGCAGCTACCGTTAGCTAGCTAGCTATGATTGACTACTGCCATATGAGACATATTTACATGTAATGTCACCGTTTACAAGCAGGCCAACATTTACACATACTGTGGATCTAATCCATACAGCAGTGTTCACACATGCACTGCTCCCCTGGGCTGTTTGGACATTAGCCAGACGAGCTGTATGTGAGAGGCAAACTAATTCTTGTGTGCTACGCGTGGTCAAGTCCACTGTTCAGATGTCATGGGGAGATTGCACCTTGAACTGGAGGTTTTACCAATGTGCTGATGTTACCTATTTCTGTGTTTTATAGTTATGTGAGGGACACATCAACTTCCACACCTTCTAAGAGCCAGTTCACGGCAGAACCATGCCCCACTGATTGCTTAAACTACTGTTCCTAACATTCGAATGTTAGCCTACTGCTTGGCACTATTACATAGAAAGACATTTTTTAACAAAATAGACTTTATTGCATTTCAATTCATCATCTGACTGTATGCTGACCACAGCAGAATTGTGGGAAAAACTCACCATTATTGCTGCACAAAATGCACCTACCGTTCCCTTTAAATAATCGCTTGCTACCAATTAAATAAGCTTCCCCTCTCCCACCTAACCCCAAACTTCTATCATTACTTTTATTCTTACATAGCATCAGTCCTGTGTTGTCTTTGAGAGAATCAATAGCATCTTTATGCCCTATAAACACATTCAGATGCAACTTTATGTCCTGTAAATACATTTAGTTCTCCATCCATATCCAGTTTTCTGTAATTATTATATTTTTTGCAGAGATGATGACTTTTCAGTCACAGGAGTTTAGGAGTTGGATGCACACACTGCACACTCCTGTGACTTTTTCGTTTTAAACCTTTCAAAACCCCCAAATTTTACTCCATTTCTTCAGTAAAAGCTTTTTTTGCACTATGTCATACAGCTTTAGACAAACAAAGAAAGAGGACGCCAAAAAAGACGAACCATGCCTGCCCTAACTAGCTTGTTGGAGGAGCACTGCAAGTCCATCTCTTTGGCCCTCTCCTCTGAACTCAAGGTGGTAGTAGCTTCGCTTGAATCCAAACTTGATGCAGTGCAGTCCATTGTGACTGGTTTTGGCGAACGAGTCGCAAGTTTAGAGTCAAATGCTTACTCAAATAAAGACCGCTTCCAGGTCCTCAAGAAGGCGTACGCTAAGCTAACGGACGCCTGTGCTAAAATCGAAGCTAAAAACATTGATCTGGAGGGACGGAGCCGGCGAAACAACGTAAGAATTGACGGCTTACCAGAATTTACTGAGGGCCCCAGACCCACTGCCTTTTTCTCTAACATCCTCATGGAGATATTTGGTGACCAGGTGCTGCAATCCCCCCAGGAGCTCGACCGTGCACACAGCACACTAGCTGCTAAACCTATGCCAGGAGCCAGACCCAAGCCGGGGACTGTATGTTTTCATTGACACCAGAAAAAAGAGTTAGTGCTCCAGGAAGCTCGCAAACGGAGAGAAACTACCTGAAGTACCAGGACAACCCAATTAGCATCTACAAAGATTTTAGCCCTGAAGTCCAGGAGCAATGGGCGGCCTACCAGGATGTCATGGCTACTTAACAACTGGGGCTTGTGACTGGCGTTTCTGTACCCGGCAAGGCTCCAGATCATTGATAAAGATGGCAGCAAGAAAAGATTCTCCTCCCTCGAGGAAGCCATCACCTTTGCAGGATCCCTGCCTGCACAAAGTGGGGGCACCTCAACTTGAACCCGGGGTTGACTCCGCTAACCTGACCAGCTGCTAATGCTAACCACCGCGGACAATATCCTGACCTGCCCAAATGGTAAGAGTATTATTGTTAAGCAAATAGTGCCCGGCTGACTCGGAATCATTGTCTCAGTCGCCATTTTTTGGGGTTGTTTTTGCCATTCATCTGGCCTGGCGCTAACTTATTGGACTAACTTTACATGTCACCTTCGTTCAGCTCTTGGCTAACTGTTTTAGCCTTGGCACTGGCTCTTGGTCAATTTCATAATAGCTTTCAATTGGACTCGTTCTTTTTCGAGAAACCTGTTATGTTCTGTTGGGGGGAACCACACGTGATGGACATTGTGTAACTCCACTGACTGTTATATCAAGACTCTGGTATATTATTTTTCACTGAGATGTGATATCAGGGACACCGCCTTTGTGCTGGCCCCCCTCACACCCTGGCGGAGGAATGGTGGGGTTGATATATCCCTTTAGTCTCACTGGCTCACATAATGCCTTTATTGCTGTTTACTTCTCAATCTACCTCCTATGCCCTACTTGCACAAGGTGATACCATTTTCATTTCATTTTTTTATTGCAAATTAGTAGTGCATTTCCTTGGGCTGACTCGCGTATTACTAATCTTTTATGTGGGAAAGTGTACTGCGACTTAATGGGCAGCTCAAAGTCTAAACATCAACCGACAACAACAACTTGAGCAGTGAGCAGCTAGCATCTTGGCTAAGCTAGCTAGCATGGCCGCCGCCGCTTCAGAGCGTTCAGACCTGGGGGCACTGGAGCCGACAGCGGGGACCACTCTGACCCAGTCACCAAGATCGACCTTGAGGCTCTATTCAACAAACAGCGTGATAGCTTCAAAGCTGACATGGCTATCCTGATACAGCAGTCAACTGAATCCCTGAAGCAGTCAGTCGATACATTAGGACAGCAGGTGACGTCATTTAACAAACATCTCACTAAAACTGAAGTTTTAGTGGGTTAAAACTTTGAGAAACTCACCGAGATGGAAGCTGTTGTTAAGTCCTTACAGTCCCAAGCCACGGTGCTCCTGGAACAAGTGGATGACCTCGAGAATCGTCTAGGTGCTCTAACTATCAACATACCCGAAGGGAGCGAGAAGGACCAAGACCCGACAAAGTTTAGTTCCACCTACTGCATCCTGCCCGTCTCCAGGACTCGTTCCGGAATGAGAACGTTTACTTTGACTCTCCACAAAAAGCCCAGGATTTTTACGACGAGGGCAAGTAGAAGTGACTTATTGAGGACGGCGGCTATATCTGGACTTAGTGCACGTTAAAGTTTATTGACGTTTATAAACGGTCAGTTACGGAAAAGATGCGCCAGAAAGACATTGGACATTATGCATATCCAAGCTCGTATACGTCCGAATATCCTGGTGTGACACTAATGTTAGACAAGATGTAGTTACCAGGGGCTACTTATGTTATTCTTTTGTAACTTGGATGCTGATATGGGTGAACTGCTGCCCCCAGCTATATCCTTTTATTTTGTGCCTACTGTGCATTGTAGACACATTTGCAGATATAGGAGCCCTGTCTGCTCGGAGAGTGATTAGTTCACAGATTTATGTCATACGGAAGTAACAGAGGTTATGGAGTTCCGCTGCTAGTTCTTGTTCTTAGGACAAGCTTAGGGAGGATTAGGTGTGTTTATCTGTTCCCTGTTCTGGAGGGTTTTATTTTGGGGAATTGGGGTGGTAGGTCCTACAGATTTGCTTTTATTTTTATTATTGTCTGTGTGTTTTTAACATTACTTCCTTCTACAGAGCAGTGTTTCTTCTCACCACATACTTATGTAAGTTATTTTGCCGCGATTTCCTCCTGTGTTTGAGTGCACGAGTGAGTGTGGGTGTGTGTGGTGTGCATGTGCTAATGTGTTCTCCATGTAATAGCCTACATGCTAAATGGATTTTTTTTTTTTTTGTGTGTGTTAGGCATTTTGTGGAGAGGATGAATATCTCACTCACACATCCATATTGTTTTATGTCGCCATCATACAGGTATGTGTGTGGTTGCTCAGCTTCCATTTGTTATGTTCAGAGATGTTTAGTTGTGTGATTTACTGTGTGGAGAGATGTGATAATCTTTGGGAGATAGTGCTGCATTTGCAGTCTGCGCTGTTCCTGATTGAGAGAGGCTTTTTATGGAGAGGATGACTGTCTCACTCACACATCCATATTGTTCTATTTCATCCCTGCTGACCGCCAGAGGCGGTGCTTTAAGCACTGAATATTCCCCTTCGCGCATGCGCAGTTCGAGTATGTATACCAACAATGTCACCTGTGACCCCCAGATGACCCGAAGAAGACAATATCTTCCGGTGTCGCCTGAGGATCATTTCCTTTTTTCTTCTCGCGTGCGGTTTTGCTTGCTTTGAAAGCATTACGCCTTCTGCTTCATTACAAAGTACTTTATACGCCGTCGCTAGTAGTTCCGCGGCCGTTGTCGGTCGGAGCAGCGATCGTTCGCCCTCCAGGAGCTGCGACGGCGACCTCTCTCTGTCTTGAGAAGTGTTTTCTGTTTCGCCGGTAAGCGAGGTGAGTATCCCCTTAGCTGATGGCAGACTAATGCTTACTTTGGTGTTTGTGGTTTATTTGTCGGGGGTGGTTGCGTTCGCGCATCCTCCTCCCCCCAGTTAAACTGACTTTGTTTGCTCACGGGCTCTGTTGGCGGGTTGCGTGAGCGTGTCCCGTAGCCAGCGTGGAGCCTGTTAGCTGTAGCATAGCTTCACCTGCAGGTGAGTGTCGCGCATCAACCTCTGTTGGTACAGGCTGCGTGCGCGCTGCTTCCCCCCAGCATTTGGTTTGTTTTTTGTTTGCGCTGTCATTAGTTGCTACTGTTTTTGCTTGATAACCCCGATTTGGGTGAGGACCACTGCAGTGGTTGTTTTTCCGTTTTGTATTGGGTGCTGGCTGGAGTTAGCTTTATTTTTGACTGTTGCCCCCAGCACTACAGCTATTTTTGGTACAGTGTCCAAAGGCTGATTTATTATTGTGACTGTTAGTATTGATAACAGTTATTATTTTTTCTTATTATTGTTACTTATTTAATTAATTATTTATTTATTTATTTATTTTTTGACCTTTTTTGTAATTGGGCCTCTGCTGTTTTAGGCAGCGTACGCGCTGCCTCCCTTCAGCTTACTGTGCCCGTACTTGGCTTCTCCATAGCGTTCGCGCTCAGGTTATCCAAGGAATATTTTGCTACTCTCAGCTGGGCTCCTTACCTGGTACAGGCGGCGTACGCGCCCCCTCCCCCAGTACAAGGCCCTATAGGCGGGAGCGTCCACGTTAGCTTGGACAGGTGAGTGTCGCACCTCGTAGTGCCACCACAATGGATGGCTCCCATTTTTGTACATCCTGTGAGACTCCTCTACAGTCAGAGGATGGTCACGACCTATGCCCCGTGTGCCTCGGTCCTGAACACCTTCGGGAGGCACTCTCTGACAATCCCTGCATGAACTGCAGCTACTTGCCTCGGGCGGTGAGAGCTGCCAGACTGGCGGAGGTGGAACATCCTGGGGATGAAGGTGACCTCCCCCCTTCAGGCCAGGCGCCCCCAGTCGGTCAGAGGCGGTCTAAGCGCCGGGCAGCTGCTTCAGCAGCTGCACCCTCCAGCAAGAAGGTGAAGCCTGCTCACAGAGAAGAGAGGCAAAGCAGGCTCTCGTCCAAAGTGGAGCAGCTGTCGGCTGAGCTGGCCCAGATGAGGTCCATGCTCAGAGACCGCCAGCCTGATGCCCCACTGGTAGGTGCTTTGGCACCCTCTCCTTCAATGCCGGTGCTGGTACCTGAGGAGGATACACTTTCCCTGGCTGCTTCGGCGACCTACTTCCACGATTATGGGGAAGATTCAGGAGATGGAGGTTCCCCGGCGTCTGAGCGGGGCTCCCACTCCTCAGCTCAGAGTTCAGGGGCCGAGACGGGGGACGGCTCCATGCGTGCCATCATGCGCATGGCCTTAGAGCGTCTGCACATGGAGGTACCACAGCTGGCAGAAGCGGCACCGGCTAGCGCCTTCTTTAGGCGCAGGCCGGCCCCCACTGCCTTTGCTATTCCTCACTCTGAGGATTACCTGAAGGAGTTGCAGGCCTGTTGGAGGGACACTAAGGCCTGCTCCCGTCTCTCGGCAGATGGGCGGACCCTGGCAGCCATGCACGATGCAGCAGGAGTTGGCCTGGATCGTATGCCGGCCGTCGAGCCTGCCATCACTTCTCTCGTCGTGTCCCCGGATGAAGCTCTGCGAAGGGATGCTAGGTGCCCTCGACCCCAGTGTCGGATCACAGACGACCTTCTCACAAGGGCTTATGATGCTGGAGCACGTGCAGGCCGCATGGGAAACTCCTTGTCACACCTCATGTTGGCGCTCTCAGCTTCACTGCAGGAGGGCAATGTGACTGCTGACTCCACCACCTTTTGTGATGCCTCATTGGAGGCATTTGGCCTTTTTTCTAGAGAACTTGGACGAATGATGTCCATCCTGGTTCAGGCTCGTCGCCAGGTTTGGCTGTCTCAGTCAAACTTGACAGAGGCAGCTAGGAGACTTCTCCGCAGCCTCCCAGTGGAACCAGGGGAGATATTTGGTCCCGCAGCCCAGGAAGCATTGGAGCGGACCATCCAGGCCGGGCAGACCAGGCAGCAGCTTGCGGGCCTTAGACGGATGCCTCCTCCTGATAGGCCTCCTGCCAGCAGAGCGAGGGGCCCCTCGGCTGCCTTTCACACCCGCTTTCCACCGCCAACCCACTTCACTGGCCGGCGTGATGCCCAGCGTCCCGTAGAGAGACCAGCCCGGGACTTTCGAGGCCCCGCCCGCCTGCCATCCAGACAGCCTCGAGCTCCAGAGCCCGTCCGCCCCCCCTCTAGGGCCCCTAGGGGCCGGGGGGCCAGACATTGAGACCTTGGGGCCGGCGGTGGGATATTTTTCACATCAGCAGCTCCGACAGTGGACTGCTCATGCTTCAGACCCGTGGGTGGTTGCCACCTTAACCCACGGGTACAAGCTTCAATTCCGCCGCCGGCCCCCCACATCCGGCCGGGTCAAAATGACCTCCGTCAGCGACCCGGCAAAGGCTCTCGTGCTGGACCAGGAGTTATCCGCCCTCCTGGCCAAAGGCGCCATCGAGCCCGTGGACCCTCTGTCACGTCCCAGAGGGTACTATTCAACGTACTTTCTGGTGACGAAAAAACTGGCGGATTTCGCCCAATCCTGGACCTCAGAGGGCTGAACAAATTTATGAAGGTCATTCCCTTCCACATGTTGACCACGGCAGACGTCCTGCGAACTGTGGCACACGGGGAATGGTTCACATCCATAGACCTCAAGGATGCTTATTTCCACATCCCTATCGCTCAGCACCACCGGCAGTTTCTCCGCTTTGCCTATCGAGGCCGCCACTGGCAGTTCAGGGCGCTACCTTTTGGGCTCTCCCTCTCCCCAAGGGTGTTCACGAGGTGTGTGGCCGCAGCCCTTGCGCCTCTACAGTCTCAAGGCTTGAAGGTTCTCCCGTACCTGGACGACTGGCTGATCTGTGCCCCCTCCCGTGCCCAGGTGTCCAGAGATACAGCGCGTCTCCTGTCCCACGTGGCCCGCCTCGGACTCAAGGTAAACATGGCAAAGAGCTGCCTGGTACCATCTCAGGCCACGATCTTCATAGGGGTGGCATTGGACAGTGTAGCTATGATAGCCAGACCGGCCCCCCACCGTGTGGACGACATCCTTCACCTTCTTGCCCTGTTCCAAGAGGGCCGTTGGTTGACCTATGTCTCATTTCTTCGTCTCTTGGGCAAACTAACGTCCATTTCAGCTGTGGTTCCTCTAGGCTTGCTGTCACTGCGCCCCCTGCAGAGGTGGCTGAACAGCTTCCACTTGGATGCCAGGCGGCACAGGGGCAAGAAACTCAGGGTGTCACAACAGTGTCTCCTCGCCTTGGCCCCATGGAGGGACAGGGCCTACATGCTCAGGGGTGTTCCTATGGGTTCTGTTCCGTCTCGCAGGGAGACTGTTACCACAGATGCCTGCCCTTCCGGATGGGGGGCAGTGTGGCAGAGCAGGACGGCCCAGGGGCAGTGGTCTGTGGAAGACCAGGGGGCGCACATCAATGTGCTGGAGCTGCGAGCGATTCACCTGGCTCTCAGGCACTTTCTGCCGCACCTGAGGGGCAAGCATGTTCTCGTGCGATCAGACAACACATCAGCTGTGTATCATATAAATCATCAGGGCGGGACCAAGTCTGCGCGGCTGCTGCAAGTGGCAGAGGAGCTCCTTACGTGGGCAGCCCCCCGCCTGATCAGCCTTCGGGCGATGTATCTGCCGGGAGAGCAGAACAGCCTGGCGGACTCTCTCTCTCGTCAGAAACCTCTGCCAGGAGAGTGGCGCCTCCACCCGGAGGTGGTGAACACGATTTGGAGCCTCTTCGGCAGGGCAGAGGTGGACCTCTTCGCTTCAGAGGTCTCTACCCACTGTCCTCTGTGGTTCTCCTTGGCCGAGACAACCAGTCCTTTGGGCCAGGATGCACTGGCTCATCCTTGGCCGGACGGCCTTCTGTACGCCTTTCCTCCGCTTCTGCTGATTCGGCTGGTACTTCAAAGGGTCCTTCAGGAGGGTCACAGTGTCCTGCTTGTGGCTCCCTTCTGGCCAGGGAGGAACTGGTTTCCACTGCTGCACAGACTCTGTCGCGGTGCACCGTGGCGCCTACCCGACAGGAGGGATCTCCTGTCCCAACTAGCAGGGCGGATCTGGCACCCCAATCCACGACGCCTCCAGCTATGTGTTTGGCTGTTGGAGGGCCCGAGCCGCTGTTGAGCTCCTGTGCGGACCCTGTCAGACACACCATAATGAGCGCAAGAGCGCCATCCACTCGTCTCCAATATGAGAATAGATGGAAACTGTTTTCCAACTGGTGTGCAGGTCGGAATGAGGACCCTGTGCACTGTTCTGTGCCAACTATTCTCGACTTTCTTCAGTCTCTTCTGGACGAAGGGCGCTCTCATTCAACGCTGAAAGTGTATGTAGCGGCAATATCTTGTGGTCATGTTAGGGTTGACAATGGCACAGTGGGGAGCCATGGTCTGGTGTCCCTCTTCCTGAGGGGGGCTCAGAGATTGCATCCTCTGAGTACCACAAGAGCCCCAGCATGGGATCTTCCCCTGGTACTTGATGCACTACGCCGGCCCCCTTTTGAGCCCTTGGCACAAGCGGAGTTGAAGTGGGTTTCCTGTAAAACTGCGTTCCTTCTGGCCATTTGCTCTGCGAAGCGTGTCAGCGAGCTACATGCCCTGTCAATCAGTGATTCGTGTTTAAGGTGGAATTCGGATGGCTCAGGGGTCACTCTGTGGCCGAACACAGCGTTTCTTCCTAAGGTGCTGTCCCGTGCTCACCTGAACCAGCCCATTCGACTGGCACGGTTTGACCCTTCTCCGGGGGAGAGAGGGGAGGAGCCTGAGCTTTTGTGTCCAGTGCGGGCCCTGAAGGTCTACACTGCAGCTACGGCATGCATTCGAAGAGCTGATCAGCTCTTTCTCTGTTATGGTGGCCCTAACAGGGGTCGCGCCATCTCAAAGCAGCGTTTGTCCCACTGGATTGTTGACGTCATCACCCATGCCTATCAGGCAAGTAACCGTCCCCTTCCACCTGGGGTGAGGTGCCACTCTACCAGGAGTGTTGCTACTTCATGGGCTGCCTTGAGGGGAGTATCCCTAGAGGACATTTGTGCCGCAGCTTCATGGGCGTCACCGGATACTTTCTCCAGGTTCTACAGGGTAAATGTGGCCACACCCCATCCATTGGCCGTGGTTCTGCGGCCGGAGTCCTCTGACTCTGCACACTGAAGGTTTGAAAGCCGGATTCCTCGTGACCTTGCTGGCATAAGTCATTCAGTGCTTAAAGCACCGCCTCTGGCGGTCAGCAGGGATGAAATAGAACGAAAGTTACGAATGTAACTACGGTTCTATGAATCCCGAATGACCGCCAGAGCTCTCTGTCACTCAGAATCCTCGTGTGCTCGCGAGAAGATTCTGTAGGAAATGATCCTCAGACGACACCGGAAGATATTGTCTTCTTCGGGTCATCTGGGGGTCACAGGTGACATTGTTGGTATACATACTCGAACTGCGCATGCGCGAAGGGGAATATTCAGTGCTTAAAGCACCGCCTCTGGCGGTCAGCAGGGATTCATAGAACCGTAGTTACATTCGTAACTTTCGTTTTATGTCACCATCATACAGGAATAAAACTTCAGTGTGAAACCACCCCTGCCTCCTGTGTTATTGTGCACAGTACACAACGCAGTGTAGTCGGGGCCTGCAGACCGTCCGGCTACACTTACAAGTTTGACTATGGCTAATACTACAAAAAAAGGGGTATCTTGTTTGAGATTTGTCTCTTGGAATGTTAAAGGAATCAACGGCCCAGTTAAAAGGGGTAGAGTATTTTCCCACTTAAAGCATCTTAAAACGGAAATCGCTTTTTTACAGGAGACGCATTTGGTTACTAAGGATCACCACAGGTTAAAGGCTTCATGGGTTGGCTAAAGTTTCCACTCCAATTTTAGTAGCAAAGCAAGGGGTACAGCGATTTTAATACATGAAAAAAAATACAGTTTAGTCCAACAAATGTAATAGCTGACCACCAAGGCCAGTTTGTTATGGTCTCAGGCTCCCTTAATAATGTACCTGTTGTTCTTGTCAATCTCTATGCACCCAATTGGGATGATGAGGCATTTATTAGGAATGTAACGTTCACTGGTTCTGGCAGAGTAGAACCCAAAAGCACGACAATGAGACAGTCAAAGTATCAGGGAAAGTTCAGTTTACTTAACAGTTCAGGCAAAGGTCAAAACCAGGAGATCTGTCACACAGTCAAACAAAACCAACAAGGGGCAGGCTGGTTATCCAAGGTCCAAGAAACAGGCAAGCAGGTTCAGAACAGGCAGATCAGGATAAGGTACGCTGGAGCGCTTGGCGAAAACATACAAGACAATCTGGCAGGGAACAGGTGGAAGTGGACCAGTAATATACTCAGGCACTAATGAGGGAATAGCCTGCAGGTGAGGAGATGGGCAGGAAACCCCAGGTGAGGGGAATGAGTAGGTTGCATGGCAGGAGGAAGTGGCAGGATCTGAAATGACAGGGAGTTAATAATGCATGTACACAAAACCAGATGAATACAAACTAACAATTGGTGGAATTCATGACAAGGAAAGTATTCTCACTTTTACCAGATCTAAGTTCCCACTTAATCTTAGGGGGTGACCTTAATTGTACAATAGACCCCTTTGTTAGACAAATGCTGCCCAAGGCAGGATCCTCCTTCTAAAATGGCCAAAGCAATTTCATCATTTATGGATCAAATAGGAGGTGTGGACCCATGGCGCTTTCTCTATCCTGATAAAAAAAAACAATTTTCTTTTTACTCTCAGGTCCATAAAAACATTCTCAAGAATTGATTACTTCTACATTGATAATTGTTTTCTTCCTGTTGTCGGTAACATAGAATATTCAACGATAGTGGTATCTGACCGCGCCATTGCTACTCGACTTTTCATTTACACTCTTACAAAAAACACGCCCTCCATGGAGGTTGAATTGCGCATTGCTGAACAATGATGGGTTCTGCAAAACAATCTCAAAAGTAATTGATGATTTTCTTAATACTAACAAGTCTAATCTCATATTCACATCTCTATTTTGGGAGACAATAAAGGTGGTAGTCCGAGGAGAAATTATATATTATTCTGCGAGACTAAATAAACTGAAAAAACAAAAACAGGAACAGCTCATGGAAAGCATAATAGAAAATTATCAGTATCTCCATCCCCTGAATTAGACAAGGAGAGACAAAACCTTCAAATGAACTACAACTTAATGTCAACACAAGAAACTGAAAAATTTCTCTTATGATTGCGTGGATTTCTTTATGAGCACGGTGAGAAGGCAGGACGCCATCTGTCACGCCAAATTAAAAGCCAATCAGTATCCCAGCAAATTAAATAGATTAGAACCCCTTCAGGAGAACTTACAGTAATGCCATCTGTCATAAATGAAACCTTTAAAACATTTTACTCTGAACTATATACTTCACAATCCCTAACCGACAAAACAAACATGATGAGTTTCCTGGAAAACCTGAAATTTCCACCCATATCTTCTACTCAGAAGAGCGAAATGGATCGACCCCTAGAAATTTGCGAAATAGCAGATTCAATTAAACTAATGCAAAGTGGTAAGGCCCCTGGCCCTGACGGTTATCCTATAGAGTTTTCTTTAATTTGCTGATAATCTCCTTTAAGAAATGTTCAATGACTTTCTGGACCGGGGAGCCCTGCCTCAAACTCTCACCGAGGCGTCAATATCCTTATTACTAAAACTGCGTAAAGAAGATTCTGATTGTACTTGTTACCGTCCCATCTCTTTTTTAAATGCTGATTATAAGAATTCAGCTAAAGCACTGGTCTTACGACTTGAATCGATTATGCCAAGCATCATTTCACCCGACCAAACTGGATTTATGAAAAACTGACACACTTTCTCCAACATTGGCCACCTCCTTAACATTCTTTTTCTCCAGCATCCGGGGAGACACCAGAAGTGGTGGTTTCCTTGGATGCTGAGAAAGCTTTCCTTGGATGCTGAGAAAGCTTTCGATAGGGTGGAGTGGAGTTATCTGTTGGAGGTCTTAAAGAGGTTCTGCATTGGATCTAAGTATATATCTTGGATTGCACTTTTATACTCTTCCCCTAAAACATCCATAAGCATTAATGGGATGAAATCCCAATATTTCACACTTAGCAGCGGAACCCACCAAGAGTGCTCTTTGAGCCCACTGTTGTGCGCCGTGGCGATCAAACCTTTATCTATCGCACTTAAATCGGCCCGTTTTAGTAAAGGAATCCACAGATATGGTTTGGAACATACACTTTCCTTATATGTGGATGATTTATTATTGTTTATTTCTGATCCAATAACTACCATCCCTAAGACAATTGAATTGCTAAACAGCTTTGGAACATTTTTGGGTTATAAATTGAACTTTTCAAAGAGTGAATGCTTTCCTGTAAATAACTTAGCCCTTGGGATCCCTGATGTGTATCTCCCAATTATAATGTCTAAAAACAGCTTTAAGTATTTAGGTGTGCATATCTGCCATAAGATGTCAGATCTCTACAAGAACAACTGTCCACCCCTAATCGACAAGCTTAAATCAGACCTGGAAAGGTGGAATAATTTGCATATAACTATAGCAGGCAGGGTAAATTGCATCAAAATTAACGTGCTTCTGAGCTTTCTGTATCTTTTCCAATGTTTGACAAGCTTTTTACCCAATTTCTTTTTTCGTGTGATAAATAGACTAATTTCATCTTTTATATGGAAAGGCAAGACTCCCAGGATAAGAAGAGAGTTTTTACAAAGGCATAGGTCCGTAGGTGGTTTGTCACTCCCTAACTTAAGACTCTACTATTGGGCAGCTAACATACACAAAATGACTCTGGATCCGCGAACCTGAATTAAACTGGTGTAAACTGGAAGCTAAATCCTGCTCTACCTCACTCTTAGCTCTGCTTACATCAAAAGTGCCCTTTTGATCATCCCAGTATACATGTAAACCAATTGTCGTCTCCACCCTTAAAATTTGGTTTCAATTTAGATGTCATTTTGGACTCCAAGGATTGTCTAATCCCAGCCGCATCCGTAATAGTCATCTCTTCCTCCCTCCCAGCACAGATAATGCCTTTTCTCTATGGCAGAGTTCAGGCCTTGTCAGGCTAACGGACCTCTATATCAATAATGTTTTTGCTAGCTTCAGTGAACTATGTGGAAAATTTAACCTTCCAAAATCTCACCTATTCCGATACTTCCAGGTCCGTAACTTTGTTAAATCAAATAGCACCTCTTTCCCCAATATTCCACCTAACTCAGTAATTGACTCAATTCTGGACATTCCCACAAATCAGAAAGGCCTTATCTCAAAAATTTACATCTTAATCTCCCATTTTAGCAGGGACGGACTGGGACTACAAAACAGCCCTGGACTTTGACTCGGCCGGCCCACAACAATCGGTAAACAGAAAGTCATCAACGCCTGTCACGGGTGTCACAATACTTTAATCATGGCTCATGACACTATACCATCCAAACTGCAGCAACAGCACTGATGTTGACTAGATGTTGTGTTAAGAGCAGAGTATTCTAGTCTTATTAGAATATTCACAAAGAAATGAAATGAAGGTCGTGGGTGTCATCCTCTGCCCTCGGTCTAAGCTCAACCTGAATAAACAAATGATGGAATGGATTTTTTTTTTTTTTTTTTAAAAACAGGTTTTATGTATCCAAGTGATTACAACATCATATCATCTATTCCATGCAATCTTATGATTACTTTATTACTCAATTATCTTAATTAATTTATGCAGTAATTAACTTACTGCATAAATAATAATGAAAATACACCACTACAAATGTAGCTTCTGTATTCAAAGTCTTCAAAGTTTGTAAGTATTATGAGAAAACTGTAACATTACCAAAATTTTAAAAAGTAAAAGCACAACAGTTTATTTTATATCTACAGTATATAGCCTATTTCTTAATATTACTGCATGTGACATTTTACACCTGAAATGGTTAAAGTGGAGCTGTTTTAACTACTATAATCATTATTTCACTTTATTTTATTTCATTGAATTTTTTGCATTGTACTGAGCAACACAAACTGGGTATAGATAAAAATAACATCAGCCAGCAGGTAGCTCTCTCTCTCTCTCTCTCTCTCTCTCTCTCCCTCTCTCATGTCATGTTCCATACTGACTCGCCCTGTTTCTGTCTGTGGAACTTCCACCAGCTCACCTCTCTGTCCCTCATCATCACAGGTGGCCCTACCATGTGGAGGCTGCGCACCTGTCCCGGCCTCAACACTTTCTTCTTCACTCACTTCTTGGATGCTGCTAATATTAACATGAACTTGTGCCATAGTGCTGCTGCTGAACATTTCAGTTAGTTTACGACATTTGGCGGCTTCACTCTCTATATGTCGCTTTTTTCCCCCTCGCCTTCTCAGCCCCACCCATTTTTTCCATATAAGTGCTTCACTACTACTACCAAAGATACTCAATTATCGTCTTTGCTGTTACCACTTCTTCTTCTCCTTCTTCTTCTTTTCAATTAGCGGGTGGGCACGGGCAGCCATAGATATATATATAAACACTAGATGGCTCACGCACGCTGTTAGCCAATGGAGACCGACGTCCTCGCATGGCGGCCATCTTGCCACAGGCAGCTCGCCCACTCATAACATCAAAGTCTATGGTGCATGTAGCATTTAAATAACCATAGATTGCTTAATTTTAAACCGATTTGGTTTGTTATAAACCCCAGAGTTGTAGTTATGTTCCTGCATACTCAAAAATAATTTTAACATTTTAACTCAAAATTATTTTTGAGTATGCAGGAACATAACTACAACTCTGAGGTTTATAACAAACCAAACCGTTTGAAAATCGGTTTAAAATTAAGCAATCTATGGTTATTTAAATGCTACATGCACCATAGACTCTGATGTAGTGAGTGGGCGAGCTGCCTGTGGCAAGATGGCCGCCGTATAGGGACGCTGGTGACTCCGCCTCGAGCCATCTAGCCTTTCTTATAGATATCTATGCGGGCAGCTGCCGGCTGGCTCCAACGTAAAGACACAGTGTTGCCACCTACCGGACTGGAGTGTGAAACAGCAGATTAGCAGGAGAAAAAAAAAATAAACTGGTGATGACTGTGTGGCGGCTGCCGGCCGTCCTGGAGTACCGGCGTTCTAGTCATAGACAAAGGAAAACGCAAACAAGAATCAGCATCTTTGATCGCTGATAATGATAGTCCGTCTTAAATTAAGTTGGGGCAATCTTGAGCCTCTCAAAAATCCAGTTCGTTTTCATAGCTTTTTTGTTTTTATGTCTTTTATTGTCCTTGCGTATTGGAGTAGTTCTTGTGTAAACAGTTCCAGGTTGGGTTTGGAGTCGGCCCATTTTTTCTTGTGGATGTGGAATTTGGCCATGAAAAGTATCAGTTGAATAAAAAAAGTTATGTCCTTGTCCACCTTACTGTCTTCAAACAAAATAAAGATACCCTTTTCTTGTAGAAGAGTAATTTGTCCCGTTGTTCTCCTTATGAAGTGCTGAATGTCAGCCCAGAATCTTTTAGAGTACATACAGTTATAAAACAGATGATGAATTGTTTCTTCTTCTTGTCCACAAAAAACACATAAGTAGTCCATGTCAATTTTAAACCTTTCCAGTGTCTTTTTTGCTGGGTAAATTTTGTGCATGATTTTAAAAGAGACTTCCTTTACTTTGTTACCAATACAAAACTGTTCACCAGCCAACCAGGCTTTGTTCCAGCTGATGTCACCATATAAAGAGCTCCAATAGGATTGTCCTGATGGCAGAGTTGTAATTTGTAAGCAGTGTTTAATGTCTTTATTGGAGCATTGTTTCCTTATAACTCCATCCCCCTGGCCATCCGTAACTCTGATTCACTGCCGTCCTTCAAAAGTCATCTCAAAACCCATCTCTTCAACATCACTTACAACACCTGACAAATCATTTTCCACCCTCTCTCGCTCTTTTTTTTTGTTTCTTTGTTTGTTGTTTTTGAGTATCTGTATGTGTTTGTGTCTTTGTGTTCTTTTGTAAAAGCGTCTTTGAGTGTCTAGAAAAGCGCTATATAAAACCGATATATTATTATTATTATTATTATATCTACTCCATTAATAAAAATGGCACTGTTCTATAATTCCTCATTGGAGACTCCAGAGCCTCTAAGAAGGTGCAGCGTGCCCCTCGGTACAGCGTCAAAAACTATTGCATATTCTTTTGGTGAGACTGGTAACTGAAACTTAGAAATTCTTCATATCGCAGTAATTGTCCTTCAGTATTAAGAAGTTGTCTTACTAATATAATACCATAGTCAAACCATTTTTGATAAAACAATGACTTATTTTTGTATAGAATATTCTCATTGTTCCAGATGTACAGGTTAGTTGGTGAAAAGTTATGCTTGTAAATCAGTTTCCAGGCAAGTAGAGCTTGTTTGTGTAAGTTGGAGAGTTTGATAGGTAGCTTTTCAATTTTATAATTACATTTCAGTAAGAATTCAATTCCACCAACACCATTAAATACATGTTTAGGAAAGGTGCTCCAGATGTTGTCGTTTTCTCTGATCATGTTAGATAACCATTTCACTTTGAAAGTATTATTCAATGTTTCAAAACTCAACACCTCCATGCCTCCTCTACTCTTGGGGTTACACAGAATTTCTTTCTTTAAATAGTGACATTTATTTCTCCAGATAAAGTTAAATAGAATTTTATCTAACTTCTTGCAAATTATAGGGGGCATTGCTAATGATAAAGAAACATAAACCGACCTTGACATTCCTTCAGCTTTGGAGAGAAGGACTCTTTGCATCGTTGTTCAAAAGACTGATTGGTCTCCAATTCTTAATGTTAAGCTTATCTTTATGTGGTTTTGGAATCAGTTTGATAAGACCTTGTTTCATGGTTGGAGGGAGCGCCTCTTTTTCTAGCGCTTCCTCAAACACTGCTACTAAAAATGGAGCTACTGTTTTATTGAACTCTTTATAAAATTCACCAATTAATCCGTCATGACCTGGAGATTTGTTGTCTTTTAATGCCTCAATGCAATTTAGTACATCTATTATACTGATTTTTATTTCATTTTTATTTTTCCTTTATATCCCCTGGTTTCATTGGTGTTGTTGTACGTCTTTGTGTTGTATATGTGTTAATTTCCTGTATATTGTTTGCTCAAAACAAGAATAAATTTTTTTTTTAACAAAAAGTACCGGCGTTCTGTGATTCTCCAGAACACACAGAAGGCCAGTCCGCCCCTGAGTGTGAGGAAGACAGAGGGCACATGATCGAAAACCTCAGGGAAATAAAAGTACACTTTAACCTTATAGATATTCTACAACATTCTCAAGTGACGTATTGTCAGATCCTTTTTCAGTACCTCAGAGAAACTAACAACATTGAAACGATATACCCTTTATTTCTTTTTCTTTTTAGAATTTTCCACGTAACTAGACCCTCTGATCACGCTCCATACCAGTTGGGGGCGGTAATGCGCCAATTCGTTGCTTGCCAACCTCAAATAACGCTCAAACACGAAGCAAGGAAGCTAAACGGCTGTCTTGTGAGATGTCTGTGGCTGGCGATCGGCTGTCGCTCCTGTTCGGCCGTATTGGACTCGTCTTGTGTCGGTGTGCTGCGGCTCCGCCATCATTCCGTGTTGTTGGATGTAACAGAGGGGCGAAGTTACCTGCTGCCGGCGTCACACTGATCCAGAGCCGAGCACTGAGCGACACGCAGCACGTCAGTAAAGGTAACTTAGGCTAAGAGAAACCGGTTGGTTAACTGGGACACCTACAGTGTTCAGGACTAGCAGGTGTTACCAACGCAGCGGCATGGGCTGTGATTGGTCCGCTAACTACATCCGCTGGAGACCGCTTTTCCGGTTTTCCACTGTTGTCTCCTTTGTCGCGCCCTTGTTTGCAATAGAAGTATTTCTTCCTCGGCTTCGATAATTTCGAGCTCCAACGCCAGTCTCTCTATCTCGGTCTCCATCGTTTACTGTGACTAGGAGAAAAGCCGGAAGGTAAACAAATAGGCTGACGCAAACGGCGATATACGTCACAAGAGTCTCGGTCGGTCGGTCAGTCTTTACAAAAAAACATAGCGCCCTCTACCGGTGTGGCATTGAATTGCATTTCGACACGTAAACCCCACGCAGAACCATCACGGTCTCATGACTGCGTCCAACTGCAACTGCGTGGCCACTGCGTGATCACTACGCGGAACCATAACCGACGCTTTAGTTAGCAGCGCACTTCTGTCCATTTCCATAAGAGTGGTTTACTCTCTCAACTATACGCAATATCGTTATCTCAGGAGGAGTCCTCAGTCGACCAGGGGCCCTTCAGATAATATGGGGTCCGTTATCAGCTCAGTTATTGTTAATTCAAACAGTAGTGCAGGTGACGTTATTCGCCGTCTGTACAACCGGTAGAGACGATCTCCCAGCTGGGCACGTGCCCGGCATGAGCCTACTGGTCGTCTGACTGAAGGGGCCCTGTGTCGTGTTGGAGAATAAATTCAAACTCCGAATTTTAATATTTACAATAATACAAAGTAAATTCAGTCATGAAAACAGCGAGTTTGTTTATTTAGCAAAAAAAAAAAATCACTCGATGAAGATCTTTCTCTTCTCATTAAAATGTCTTCCCCAAAACTACTTAGTGCACCTTTTAATGATGGTTATTGTAAAGTGTTCCTGACCCCTGAACAGTACAGTCTGTAAGTGTTGAATGTGTTTTGTCTCTATGTACTCCAACAAATTGGACATGAAGTGCAGACTGTTGTTTGGTGTTCTTTACATCCACATTGGGTGTAGAATCAGGGTAACAACTACTCAGTTGCTCAGACTGTAGATGTAAACGCTCTCATATTAAAACACTTTAACCACATAGTCACCACGAGCCTGTCCACACACTGTGCTGTGACTATTGTGCATTTGAACATGTTTGTCTCCCTCTGACCTCGTTATAGCCTACTGAGCCGAGGCCAGCACTGACAGTTCAGGGTGGTGAAGTCTTGACTCACTATGTTGTCTTCCTTCCAAGGGAAGCTGGTGCGAAATGGAGAGGAAAAGAAAGCAGTGGTGAGTCTCCCCTGTGATCTGTGATCTTGCCTGCATTCATTCATCATAGTACAGTACATACCTGAGATGATCTACATTCATATTTGTTGGCTGCAGTTTCTTCTGTGGTTTTTCCATTATTACCTAATTACAGTTATTAAATACTAATAAATGCTAATAGTAATTTTTCACACAAGCTCATACTTCATATCATAGTTTTCTCACATTTCTTCTTCATTTTCTTTAACCCCTGTCTCCCTGTCACTGTTTTCAGATCTGTATTGAAGGGAACATTGCCAGTGGGAAGACGACGTGTCTGGAGTATTTCAGCAAAACTAGCAACATAGAGGTAACGGAGCCAGATCCTCATACAACAGTGGTGTGCATTGTGCAGAATTGTGTGTATATGCTACAACACAAGTATCCGCCCAGTTGTAAGGTAGCTGTCATTTAGCAAGAGGGTGGTGGAGTTAGTTTTTGTAACACTTTCCAATGCATTAACAATGCTTATAAACACACGGAAGGCTTTCTGATGCACTCTGTTAACAGTTATAAAACATTAACGATGTGACTTATAATGAATAAGAAGTTCAAGTGTTTTAACTAGCTATAAACTAGATGTGGCTGATGTGGCTTGTAATGCTTATTGGCTTATACTCACCAATAAACACTTAGAAGAATCAAGTAAAGCCTAAATGTATTTTGGGGTTTTACTTTGAATGTTTCATCTGGGTTTCAAAGCTTTGTCACATGTCTAAAGCTGAGAAGTGTTACTTATATTTCCTCCTTTTCTGCCTCTTACATAATAATTTATGATCCAGCATGCATCCTTTAAAATGTATCAAAATGCATTACACGTTAATAACCTCCAGAAATGTTAGTCACGATGAAGCATGCATTATTATAGATGCCTCCATATGTACTTCACTTTACAATGTGAACTTATGATAATGCATGGACTGCTATAGACCTTTCTACAATGGATTGTTGAGGTGTGTAGGTAAGCATCGGTAATAATAACATATTATTAACCCCATCAGTCATTAGTTTAAACTAGTGCACACTCAGTTTCACACAGATACCAATTCAGTTCTAAAATGCAGTGTTTCAGCAGTGTTACTGTTGAGTTGGGATTTGGCAAACCCCAGACATTGGAAGCATTCATTAACACTGAATTTCTCTCTTGCTCTGCAGGTCCTTACAGAACCAGTCTCTAAATGGAGGAATGTCCGTGGACACAACCCTCTGGTACTGCACATGACAGTGTTGTTGTCAGACTAATGGACAAGTATTTACATGATACTTTCTGTGAGCATTAAATAGAGTAGTGCTTTTAAAATTAAGGTTTTAAAGAAACAAAACTAATACCCCCTTTCAAAAATGATAATAACAATAAAACCCCCTGATACCACTGTTACGCCAAAATTGGTGTGTATATGCAGGGTTTTTAAACACAGGTCAACTCACTAATAATCAGCAATCAAATCTATTCACAGTGCCAGTGGAAGAGTTTGCCTTTCTGATTCTTCATCACAAATGTGCCGGGAAAAACAGAAACCTTAGAAAGCAGCAGACAATATAATTCATCAGAATATACCCAGAAGATGTGAAAACTTGTTATAAAAAGTCTTAATCTATATTATTCTCAATTGGGTCATTTGTTTTTTCCACAGCTGATAACGGAAGTGGCTGAGGAGTGAGACATCTCACTGTTTTCTCATCTGTGTTGAGAGAGTTGCACATGTGCAGTACCACTCAGGCAGCTGACCAGGCTCAGACCACACGGAAGCCACTGACAGTGTTAAAATACCTTTTACTTCAAGCTCTCCTTCAACGGAACGGGTACAATCTATATTCATCCCCCTGTCAAATGACTGGCTTCAATCAGCTGCGAAGGGGCAATGTATGTTGAAGTTAAGGATGTTTTTGTCAGTACTTTTCCATCTTCAAGCACATAACATACAAACATACGTACACCCAAACATGCTTCAGTGGGTGCTGAGTTTAACAGAGAGACTGAAATGAAAGAAAACCACCTGCCAGGGGCTTCTTTGTCAGTACCTGAGCCCTGCCAGCTGCCAGAGCCGCACATAGACAGCACTGTACATTTTGTTTTTTGCCTTTAATGGCTTTATTTGATGTCGAGAGATGACAGGAAATGAGATGGGGGGGGTGACATCATGTACACCTCTGTACATGGGACGCACACCAACTGAGCTATTGTGGCGCCCCATCAACCCCTAAGCCTCATATACCACCCTCTCCACACACATTCAATGCATTCAAAGTGCCTCATGAATGTTAATGTCAGGAAATGAGCCACTGATGATGGTTCCTTATGGTGAATCGTGGCCACGATGAGTGAAAGACGAAGAAAATACATATTTCTGGCACAGAAAATGAGGTGTTCATTGGTCAGGTGGAGCTTACAAAGCACATATTGTATACATTAAATGACAGTGGCAGTCCATGCAGCATTATGCACAAGTGGCACAGTAGTATTTATGTGTGTACAGCGATCACACTTTCCACTTGTCAAAATGATCGCCGATCAGTGTTATCCCCCACCATGAAATATCATTAGAAAGTGGAAGTTTGATATGTGAACACAATTTATTTATTTATTGAGGTTTAGTTACGTGAATGTGGCCTACATTATGATCAGGACCCACAGTGAGGATATGGAGTGTAACGATTCATATGTGCTGGTTGTGTAAAAAGAAGCAGGTGAGCTGACTGGAGAAGTCCTTCCCTCCCTGAACTGTGCATGTGCAACTCTCAACAGGGATGAGAACGAAGCGAGATATCTCACTCCACAGCTATTTTCATCATCAGCTCCAGAAAAAGCAATCTGTCTGACTCAGAATGTTAGTGATTAAGACTTCTTAAAACGAGGCTAATGTCTCCTGGATGTGAGGCCTTTTTTATTTTTTATTTCAAACTGATGTTTACGTCATGAGTAAAGTGAATATTACACGGAGAAAAGCAGCATTATATTTTTCCGGCACAAGGTCGATTTTTCAAATGAAGGCATGAACCAATCATGTTATGCGAAACGGATGCCACATCACAACTCATGATAAAGGCAGACCTGTTGATTATTTATGTTTGTTCATCTTGTATTATGTTATATTATAATTTATGAAGACAATATGACAAAGGTAACTTGGGATGAATGACCTTGGTTGCTCCCTGCACAGACAGACTGCTGTAAATGTGGGATTTCCTGACAGGGAACTGAAGCTGTAACATCCATGAGCTGTCTTCAAACCCACCAGACTACTTTGATAAAAATACATTTTACCTCACAGAACCTGGAACGGATTTATCGCTACAAACAAGCTAAGCTACCGAGGCAGTGTAGTATTGTTTGTAACTTTGATGTTTTAATGTGTTAGTACATGATTACAGACAGGACTTCATGTCTCCGGTGGGAAGTGGCTTGTAGTCTGATGAAGAAAAATAAAACAGTGCCTGTCAACTGACAATGGGAAAGAAGTCAAACGCCCATTTTTAGTGGTAAAAGCGTAAAAAACTGCATATAGCTGATAATTTTGGTTTGAAAGTGGTATAAAATGTGAAGACCTACAAGAGGCCTTAGGGACTACAGTCTACCTACACGGTCAGAGTTTCTTTTGTTTGTTTTTTTTACACCAAACTTGTGTGACTTACACTTGAATTTCACTGCAATCTGCCTAATTTACACAAATATCTCCTATGTATTGTGTTTCAGTAAATTGTTGCCTAATTATAGCAATAAATTCATAGAGATTACCAACCTTTTTTTATAATCCATCCTGAGGGGGCCATTATCCAGATCATACCATTAGAATGTTGTGCTGTATGAGACTATACTGTATATGGTCTTAGATTTTGGATAAGATTATATCATGATTTGACTTTTCCTGATTTTAGAGGCTGCGTAACAGTAAAGTGCTGTCGTTTTCTTGTTCCAATACTTGCCTTTACCCACATTATATCCATATTACTGTTGATAATTTATCAAATATCTCATTGTGTTAATATTTTGTGAAAGTACCAATAGTCATCCTTACAATATCAATATTGAGGTATTTGGTCAAAAATATTGTGATATTTGATTTTGTTGCCCAGTTCTAACATTTATGAAATGCTTTTGAGGAGATTTCAAAATATTGAGATATAAACTGTGTATCACAATTTGGCCTAATATTATTGTAAGGCCATAGCACCCAGCCCCAGTCCTGTGGTTTGTATGGTATGGGGCTTGTGTCAGTTGTTTGTTTCGGTCCCTGCAGGCACTGATGTATCAGGATCCTGCGCGCTGGGGCATCACACTGCAGACATATGTTCAGCTCACCATGCTGGATAGACACCTGTCAACCATAGTAAGTGTACTGTAAGCAGGAAACACACATTTTATTTTTTACAAGTGATAAATGCTGTGGTGACCTGTGGCGCTGACAAACACGTTGGTTGCTGTGGACTGGTGATGCAAACATATGACCTCATCAGGATTCAGCTGTATGTACTAAAAGTGTCTTGTTGGGTCCAGTCAGCTCCTGTCAGGATGATGGAGAGGTCCATCTTCAGTGCCAAGTACATCTTTGTGGAGAATCTCTTCAAAAGGTAACACTTCAGCACCTGGATCCGACCAAGAGACTCAATAAATACAGTGTCAGCTAAACTCTCATCCTGCTTTTTCTGATGCAATTCAAAGTCATCGTCTATATTTAATACCTCCTGGAGGTGGAATGTTCTCTGTCAGGCCATTTATATAAGAAAAGGTTGGCAGAATGGATAACTGTTTGTGTCATAACTTACTCATTTTATATCAAAATCTAGCAGTATATTAAAATATAATATGTCACATATTTTCAAACTGTTAGAGAAATTGTCTGTTTTCTTGACTTATGTAGAGAATGAAATACCTGACACATAAAGGTACTTAATAACATTGATGCGACAGTATGGCTAATATTACCATAAAACAACTGCTGGTTGATTTACAGCATTGTCCTTTTTAAAGGAGATGTAAATGGTATAGAAAATCTATGATGGTGGCAAATTTAGATCATATCATGATTTATTTGAAATATTGCTCATATTGCTTGACAGTATACTGACATATGTTAATGTAAATGCTAATGTCCTCTTTATTGTTGTGGTTTTTTCCCAGTGGGAAAATGCCTGAAGTGGACTATGCTGTTCTCACCGAGTGGTTTGATTGGATCACAACTAACATTTCCATTCCAGTTGATCTGATTGGTGAGAAAACACAAAGCAGAAACACACAAAGCAGAAATACAAACACACTTTTAATCAAGATTTGATGAATAGAAGGAATTTAGTAGTTGCAGTGGTTTCTTAAGATTCCAGACAGAGAGTGATGGCAGATTGGCAGCCTCTGCATGCCTACCCTGATTTCAGATGATGATGTAATGAGTATCTATAGGCATCCTGTCTGAATAGAAATATTGAACTGTGAATGTATGATACACAGACAGGAAACATGATTTAGTATATTGGATATGCAACTAATTCACCTAGGTTTTTAAAATGTGCATATCTCTGGTGACACCACAGTGTCTGCTTAGTAAATATTTTCTCTTGGCAATAAACCAGAAGACAAATCTGTAATAAGAAGTGTGTTTAGAACAGTATTGAGATGCACAGGGTCTCTTTGTTCTACACAGTGTTCAGATACACAGAATGTATTGTCCTCTAATACATTCCAGTGACAGAAGTTGCAATATTGCACTACACTGATAAAGCACTGCAATTCAGCAGATCGTCATCCTCAGAAATGGCACAGAACAAGTCGCCATTGTCAAAGCGTTTTTTTAAAAACATGAAAAATTGTTCAACACATAAGCTAACCCATAAAAAAGCTGCAACTGACCTGAACCGGACTGCTCTTCATTCTGTGACTGTTTGCTCTCCTCTCCAGTCTACCTGCAGACATCTCCTCAGACCTGTCACGAGAGGTTAAAACAGAGATGCAGAGAGGAGGAGAAAGTCATTCCACTGGTGAGGACACAAACTCAAACAACAACAAAGACAAATTGAGATTTTCTTTTTTTGAGAATTGCAAAAATGAACCTTTTGTGAGTTGCACACCAGTGTGCCATCTTAAATGATACCTCAATCCTGTGTGTGTGTGTGTGTGTGTGTGTGTGTGTGTGTGTGTGTGTGTGTGTGTGTGTGTGTGTGTGCGTGTGTGGGTGCGCGCGTGTGTGTGTTCACCAGGAGTATCTGGAGTCCATCCACCAGCTGTATGAGGACTGGCTCATCAACCGCACCTCATCCCCTCTTCCTGCTCCTGTTCTGGTAATTGACTATCACAGCCAAGTATTTTCTTTGGTTTATGTAGATACTTTGGTTTATGTAGATACTTTGCTTTATGTAGATACTTTGGTTTATGTAGATACTGTACCTACAGTATGTTCAGGTAACCACACAAATGAAAGTTTTTTCTGATGCTTTAGTTTTGCTGATCCTCCTCTCTTCGTGTGATGTCGAGGTGTCTTAGTGACCTTGAAGCCTGTAGTTGTTTTGTCTCCTTCAGCATCTGATGGCCTGTAACTCTGATCTTTTTCTGATAATAAATAGAATTTTTTTTTTTTCTGCAGGTGATTCCTGCGGACCATGACCTCCAGAAGATGCTCAGCCAGTATGAAGAAAACCGTGACAAAATCCTGGCAGCTAGCTACCACTGATACCCGTTTACACACATCTCTGCATGGAGACAGGACATCCCAAACCATTGTTATGTAATTGATCTGTTACATTTACTTAGAGCTTTTCACAACCACTAGAGCTCTAACAGTTTGATTTAAATTTTTAGCAATTTGACAACTCGTTTTAAAAAGGGCAAATAACCATATGTAGACACTTACAAAAAAATGTATATTGAATGTACATTAGGGTAGAAAAGTGGAAACAGAACTAACTTAACACCAAGCAAAATGTTGAGTTTTTTAAAATAACCTGAGAAACTTTTAAGAGTCAGAGACTTTACTCTAATACTTTACTTTACTCTGTGGACGTCACTTCTATGACATTTAGCAGAGTTGTTCCACATTGTTTGTAGTTTCTGGTGCAGTTGTTATTTATTAGTTTACATTTATTTCACTGTGTAATGTAAAGCACTTGAAGTTTATCCTTTATTGTCAATGATGAATGACAATGATGGAGTGGTTCACAAGGGGACCTCCGACACACAAGTCTTTGATTTGTGGAAGTGGAGCGGAGTGTCGGCAACAACCAGCACTCCGCCTGCTACAGTTACAGAATACATATGTACCATAAAGTGATGTCATTGATTTGGGACCACATGAAAGTCATGTAGTGTCGACATGTTTCTGTTCTTCCTTTGTATGAAGGAGTGTATGATCTTTGGTCTGTTGCCATATTAAATCAATTCTAATTAAAGTAATCCAAATATTTTTAAGCATTTTCATCTGTATGCATTAGTTAGATATGTTAGTGGAAAGAGTTGTCAAGAAACAAAACATTAGATATAACAATGTGACCTCACAACTACAACTAAATAGACTGCAGCATTGTTCAAACATAAGCTGTTGCTCTCTCATGACCTGATCCAGCAAGAATATGTTGCCACAGGTTTTTGTTTCACACATTTGATATTTTTCTTTCTGTAGCTCTGTTGAGGGAACCAACAATTGCTCAGCAGAGGGATTATTAAAGGAGAAGTTCACTCAAAAATGAAAATTGAGCCATTAAGTTCCCTAATGTTGATGGAAGGTCGTGTGTAGTCTAATATTATCCTGTCACCTAAGATTCATTTCAACATTTTAACCTTGCACAGTCCTCCTGCTTGCAGTGTGTCCTTATTTTATCATGATTTAGATAACCTGTTGAAAATGTTAAATTATCACAGTTAAAGGAATTTTACTCTTGAGATTTTAAAATAAATTGGTTCAACTAAGGCAACACGCAAAAACTTTAAATGAGGTGAGGTGCTGGCAGGGACGGACTGGGACTGCTAAACAGCCCTGGACTTTGACTCGGCCGGCCCGCAACCATCGGAACGCAGAGAGTCATCAACGCCTGGCCCGGCCCGGGTGTCACAATACTTTGATCATGACACTATACCATCCAAATTACAGCAACAGCACTGATGTTGACTAGATGTTATGTTAAGAGCAGAGTATTCTACTCTTACTAGAATATTCACAAAGAAATGAAGGTCGTGGTGTCATCCCAGGAGTGATGATGACGAGGATGTTGCATGTCTCTTGTCACCAGGGCTGGACTGGGACCAAAAAATGGCCCTGGCATTTTTGGTCATGGCGGCCCACTATTATTATTTATACGATATGCGGAGGCACACGACATACCAGAGGATATATGCGCACATTGTGTTGTTTCAAAAGTTAAAATAAAGCGCAGTAGCCTACATGGAAGAGAGTAACCATGTTAAAAAAAATGATACGCTTGATATTCACTACTCACAGAGACTTTCATCTTGGAGAGATGGCCACAGTGTCACAATTCCCATCTTGAAGTGAAAGTGGGTGTCAAAGAAACGCTGCTAGAGATGACTTTTCAGTGTTTAATGAAATATACTGTTTATACAAATACACAATTATGCCCACAGTAAGACCATACATCCATGTAAAATAAAGAGCTCCTCACCCAAGTGGCACCTTGAAGTATGAAAAACGGCTAAAGTAGTCTACAACTGCCTGATCTCCCTGTGACTCCTCCACTCCTGTTTCAACAGTCCGGCTTGACTAAACACAGAGAAAGAGAATGTTAGTTTCACTAGTGTTATTTCTCTGGTTACCTACCAATGATAAATCATCCATTTCGGCAAAGCAATGTTTCACTAATATTACATGATAATAATAACTGTAAGCTGTAACTTTATGGCAAGCTAAAATAACACTGTAAGTTGGACACCAAGTCTACTCATAGTATTATTTGAAAACATTATTCTCTCTCTCTCTCTCTCTCTCTCTCTCTCTCTCTCTCTCTCTCTCTCTCTCTCTCTCTCTCTCTCTCTCTCACTCACACACACACACACACACACACAGCCCTCCGCCCTCCCTACATGAAACGTCCCTCTTCATTCTGCTAACATTTCAGCTACTTCTTACCGGGCTGACAGCAGCTATTCTGACCTCCTCCTCAATCTGTCCCTGCTGGGTCACGTCTCTCTCCTCCTCCTCCTCCTCCTCCTCCTCCTCCTCCTCCTCCTCCTCCTCCTCCTCCTCCTCCTCCTCCTCCTCCTCCTCCTCCTCCTCCGGCCCTGCACCCGCTGCCGCAGTTGAACTTGTGGTGGCAAACATATCAGGAATTCTGGCACATTTGTAGACTTTGTTCTCGTAGCTTCTCTGCGCCCTCCTTGTGCCTTTGTGGTTTATCCATTTCCACTCACTTCTCTCCAACTCCGGCCAGCTCAAATGGCAAAATTTGATAACAGACAATTTGACTGGAACTACTTAGTAGGTGTCCATATATCAGGGATTAATGGACACCCTGCAGCCAATCAGAATCGAGTATTCCCCCAGACCATGGTATAAAATATGATATTGTATACAATAATATTTAATAGTAAAAAAAAAAAAGTAAAGTTGCAGTAGGCTACTATTATGAATATACACCATAGTTTTATTTTTATTATTATTAATAATAATATTATTACTATTTTTCTGCATATTCTTGACTTTGAATGGGAGCAGCTGTAATACAAGCAATTTTCGGTTGGGGATCAATAAAGTATTTCTGATTCTAATTCATATATTATAATGTCAGTTGTCCATATTTAAAGCTGAATTAAACAAGTTGCCAACATAGAATAGAATAGAGTAGATGTTTCTACTGGATACTGTCTGTGCTGTATGGTAGACAGATGTCACATTTACATGTCAGGATCTGGTTATTATAGACAGATTTAATATTTAACTGTCATGTATCATCACAGTAACAGTGTCACATACATTGGCAGCTGCAAACACTATATTACTACTATATATATAAACATTATGAAAATCCATCCTGTGGTTTGGTGCCGACCTGTATACTAAACATATCAGGAGGAGTTAACGTCTATAATCATCAGAGAACGTTACATATGTGGTTTTTGGTACCTATCTGTTTATCAAATATATCCGTATGTGTGTGAATGTGTAAGTGAGAGGCATTAACTTATAGCACTTTGTAGAAGTGGAGTTTCCTAGTTGTGCCTGTGTCATCAGCAGAGTGAGAAAGGAGTTTCAGCAGGCTGGAGGCTGAAACATGGCTGCGCAGCACCATGACCCAAACCCGCCTCAGCAGTGTTGCTGTGTGCCGTGTACATAAAGACAAGCTGGACAGGGTAAACAGAAAAGAGATTGCTGAACAGTTTGTCTCCTGTAAGGAGGGCGGAAAAAGCACTTTTGGTTCTTTTAAATGAGAGGTAGCTGGTCAAATGCTCATTGGTCAGTTTGTTTGTTTAATGTCACATTCATCAACCATTTTATGTAATTGTAACCAACTGTAACCAATCTTTTGAGCATTCTGAGTCGGCAAAGTTGATGAGTTTGTCTAAATGAATTCATATAAAAACATGTAATAACATAACACACAGCCGGTGGCGGAGCCAGGAACATTCCTGTGGGGTGGCAATGTCTCACTAGAAAATTGGAACGCAGGTAATGGTGGAAAAGATCAAATAATATTCAGTGTATCTAACTTTTGTCTTATTCCTGCAAGTAAAGTAACAAAGAAGCTTACACTCTACAAATGTAACACAATATACAGACAACTGCACTGCTACTGTGCTGAGAGGACTTAGGAGATGTTCAGCTCAGCTTGTAGCGACCACTATGAGCTCATTCTCTCAGTGTATCAGGATACACAGACATCATTTGAAAAACAGTTGTTTTTGTGATAGCCTTATCAAGCTTTATACACACACATAGGAATAAATCCTAGACTAAATAAGCACATTTTGAAGGGTTCAGAAAGTCTCTGTAGATACATAAATAATGCAGGCCAGATATCAGTACAGCTACAATAGCTAAAATATCTACTGAACACATCAAACATTAAGATGAATGCAGTTAGTTTGAAGAGCTGCTCTCATCTGGCCTTTCAAATGGGTTTAGGTGGGTCATTTTAAGGGCCAAACTACAAATAAATACACAAATAACTGTATAATTCAATATATATATGTGTGTGTGTGTGTGTGTGTGTGTGTGTGTGTGTGTGTGTGTAGAATATAGTACAATTGTTAAATAATGAATTAAATAAATAATTATTTAATTGAATGCTTAGTTGTGGACAGTACATTTAAATAAAATCCAGTCCTGACAGTTAAGGATTTATAGACTGTTCTGTTTCTATCTGGTTTCACAGACTATTTTCTGGAACAACCGGACTAGCAGTAGGGATAACCATCTGTGACAATACTGTGTGAACAATCCAAAACGTAATAATGGGATGTTTGAATGTAACGTAACAGCTACGTGTGTGTCTGTTATCCAAAACTGGTCACTATGCAGCTAAAGCAGCTGAGAGCACATAGAGAGTTCTGTCAATGTGTTTTATTTAAGAAATGGTACAACACAGGTTATGTAATGCATTAGATTGCTCTTCATTTTATTAAATAACATTCCCTTCACCCACTCTCCCTCGGCAGCTGATGTATTCACAATACAACATTTTACAAATATGTATCTGCAATGTTCCGAGGCACAAGCCCGCACACATGACATGATTCAGAATACACTCACTTACACTGCATCATCATCGTGTAAAAGAGAAAGGAAAAAGCATTTCATTTATTTTTGACATTTGGTAATTTGACTCACGACCACTCTCACATGGTATGGAGCACAAACTGAACATACAACGAGAGCAAAATAAGAGCACATAGCATGGCCAAAGTCCAACAAATGTAACATAAATACTAGAAAGTCATTCTTCAAAAAAGGCATCTTGTTTATAAAAAAAACTTTTACTTTATCTGATTGTAATACCACAATTAATTTAAAGGTGTCATTTGTAGAATATAGCCAGAATCTGAAGATGAAAAAATATATCTGGGGGGCAGCACATCACCAGAGGAATCAAAGCTGCTCTTTGCTAGCTGTCCCTGGCTCCAGCAAGCTACCACTAGCTTATTGGCTCATAGCTCAGTTAGCCAAGAAGTCGATGGCCATAGAGTTTATCTGGACCTGGACCTAAGATCATGGCGGGAGTCACCACGGGCTGCGTGGCTCAGCTTTGCTGGATTGTGCTGCCGGGTGTGAGAGTGAACATGGGAGGCTTACTCATTCAGCTCCTCCACGGCAATCTTAAATCAACAATTATAATTCATAATAACACCAAATCACTGATTACAATCAATAGCCTTCATCCAGTGGGTAGTCCCCTAAGATGCTTAAACTTCTCAAAGTATTGACAAGAAAGGTTCATTTCAAGAAGAACATTCTTCACAGACCCCTCATTGTAATTTTAACCAAAATCATTACATCCTTCAGCCCAGCAGTAGCAGAATGGAGCATTTCAAGTTGTTCTGCTTTTTCAAATCTCTATTTGTGTACTGTTAAATCTTGATTTAAACTGACTCATTCAAACAATATTGGTTGTGCTTATAGGGCTGCAACTAATGATTCATTTCATTGTCTATCAATATGTCGATTATTTTCTCTATCAATCAGTGAGTTTTTTGGTCTATACATTTTTGATTGATAAAAGTATATCTCCTCAAATGTCTTGTTTAGAGCTACTCAAGTTTTGGAGCCAATGCCAAAATAGATTTTAGGAAATAAAAAAATACTTCAATAAAATTATGTATTTTTTTGCAATTGTCCTTAAAATGTGGTTATCAAACACTTGTGACAATGATATGTCACAGAGGCAGGATATTTTACTATTAAGCAATAAACTTTATTGTCTAAAATGACATCAGTGCACTAAAACAGTAAAACTGACTGGGAATGTAATCATTGTAAATGACCCTAAACATCTTTTTCTGCATTATGATTTCTAATCATCATCGTCAGGCTCTAGTCTTGTTTTGTCCACAACCCAAAGATCAAAAATTACTCAAACCGATTAATCAAATCAAAGTAGTTGGTGATTAACTTAATAATGTCCAACAGATCAATGAATCATTGCAGATCTACTTGCTTGTATGGGTTTGCTCAGTAGTTTTGTTATTATGAAGTTCAGAACATGTAAATGAATCTAGGAGCATGTTGTGATGTCTTGTGATGCTCGACTACAGTATGACATACGTCTGTGCCAGCTGCTCTTCCTCTCCTCTGCCTGCTTCTGCTCTGTCAGTGTCTTCTCCTTCCTGCCGCCCTGTGCTGCCTCCTCTGCAGCTCTGACGCTCTGCCGTACTGACGCTCAGTGGCGAGGGCTTCCTCTGCTCTTTCATCACTGCAGCGTCAGACTGAGAGGACCGGGTGCATCTCCTGGCAGCGTGGCTTGGCGCTGGACCTGTCTCTGTCACTGGCCTCCTGAGATTCTGCTCCTCTGCCTCTCTCCCTGTGCTTGCCTTTCTCTCTTTCTTCCTTCTCTCTTTATTTGTGCTCTCCTCTCCTCTCTCATTCTCTTTTTTTCTCTTTGACTCCTCTTTGGCTTCGTGCACATGAAGCTGGCCCATCTTCTCTGCCAGCTCTCTCAGCTCCCGCTCCTCATCCATGGAGCTCAGTGAGGGAGGCCCCGGGCTGCTCGCTCTCTTATTCTGTGGCTCTGTGAAATAAGAGTTTCACATTGACAGCCCAGACTGTAATTCAGTGCACCAAGTAACAAAACTGATCTCACAATACGGTAGGTTGTGTTGTCATTCTGATAATATTAATCATAATAGTTATATAATGAGATTTTGGTCAGAACTAGCCTGTTCTATAGAATATGTCCAAAGTAATAGTCCACTTCATCAGCACACGGTTAGTGTTCAACTTTGATTAACACACTCTGCTGTGTTTGTGTGTGTGTGTGTTACCTGCTGTGGTCTGCTGTTGCTTCCTGGCAGGAGGTTCTGCTGTGGGCTGAGGTTCTGCTGTGGGCTGAGTGTCTCCTGGCTTCAGCCTCTTCTCTGCAGTGGATCCAGCTCTCAGTGTGATGTGCAGGGAAACGGCCTGAGGATGACTGGGCTCATCATCAGTGTTCCTGATGGCATCTCCTGGGACGGAGGTCTGACCACTGCTCCTGCCATCCTCGCCAAACACTTCAGCAGCTTTGCTGCCATAATTTTTACTGCAGGTAGTTGGAGCGGCAGCTTTGGTGTCTTTAACAGAATCCCTTCTGTGGAGCTCAGCAGCTTTACTGTCATCACTGGAATTACTAGTGCTGGCAGTATGAACAGCTTTACTGCTACCCCTGATGCTGTTTGCTCTGTGAGGTTTGTCTGGTAGGAGAGGGCGGCCCCTGATGGCCAGGTCAGGGTAGGTCATCTGCATCACCATGATGGACCGGTCCACACTGATGAGGTGGCTGCGTCGAGGCTTGAGCACAGGGTTCACTGCAAGCCTGCTGTCTAAACACTGAGGTACCTAAAGAAATAAAAAAGATGAGTTTAGTACAGCCTGCAGCTGGTTTATTGTGGGTTATGTTTGTGAACCTGTTCCTCAGTCTATGATGTCATCCATCCTCTCACAGCGGTCCACTACCTGGATGTCCTTCAAGATCAAAGAAGTGGTGTAACAGCAGTTAGAGATGACCTCGGCCAACAGCACTGTCAAAGGTGCATCAGGGAAGTGAACATCTGTTGTCCGCGCCTTCAACATAGCCTCAAAATCTTTTTAGACCAATAAGTTATCAAATGCACAATAGGTAATTTATTTTAAATAATAGAGGGTAGGGCAGAGTAGGGCAGAGCTGCCCAGCTGGCCAGCTCTGGAGGAGAAAATCGAGTGCAGAGCCAGACCTTCTGGAGGCATTAACAGCGTTAACGGAGGTACATCAGATTCTGTTCTGATCTGGAGACACTTACCGACAGGAGGAAAGCCCAGATAGTACTTTCTAACTTTTGGGATTAAAAAGTGAATTTATCTTCACTCCCTTTTATCACCCTGACTGCAGCAGTGATCTGCAAAAGTGACCTCCAGTGTCAGGGGTTTATGTTCTGTAAAGCTGCCTGCCGACTGGAGCTGGAGGGGAAATGTACTTCACTTCACGAACAAAACGTTACAGAGAGGAGAGGGCAAAAGAAGAGAGAGAACCAGAGTCTCTGGTGAGTGCTGAGTCTAGTGAAAGGTGGACCTGAATTCACACACAAAGAAACACATACCTTGGTGTGTACAGTTGCTGGTTATCTCTCGGCTGGAAGTGATCACACCGTTACACAACCAGCATTACTGATGAAAATCAATCTGACGCTATTTAGGCACAACTGTTCACAGAGGGTAATGTTTTAGTTTGGTTTACACTAGGTTTAGTCTCATTCGGTGACTTCCTTCCTGACTCTCTGAGGCTGTTGGTATCAACATGAGTTCTGAGTGATCCGATGGACATCTGTGGGTCCGTCAGTTCACAGCTGGCATTAAATGTGTCTCAACATGCGTCTTGAGTTACCTCTTGTGATCGGATCTCACTTCTCCTCTCTACATGCAGTTATACACAGATCAGCCAAAACATCATAACCTTTAAGGTTTAAGGGAATAAGGCAGCAGGCCCGAACTGTGTCCCAGGCCGGGTACTGAAGACATGCGCTGAGCAGCTGAGAGAGGTGTTTACGAAAATATTCAACCTCTCCCTACAATATGCCACTGTTCCAACGTGCCTGAAATCTTCCACCATCATTCCTGTGCCTAAGAAATCACCTGCAAAGTGCTTGAATGACAACCGCCCAGTGGCTCTGACACCTGTAGTCATGAAGTGCTTTGAGAGGCTGGTGCTCTCACACATCAGGAGCATCACTCCACCGGACCTGGACCCACACCAGTTTGCCTACTAGGCAAACTGCTCCACTGAGGACACCGTCAACACAGCTCTGCTCAGCGCCCTGACACATCTGGAGAAACTGAACTGCTTTGTGAGGATGCTATTTGATCCGCTTTTACACCGTCATCCCTCACAAGCTGGTCAATAACTCGAGACCCTGGGCTTTGGTTAACAACTGAGTTCATGGATCATGTACTTTCTCTCACATCATCCACAGCGAGTGAGAAACACCACCTCCTCCACCCTGCACCCCCATCTATACCTCCAACTCCATCATAAAAACTTGCCAGGTGGTGTGAGGACAACAACCTGGTCCTTAATACCTCCAAAACAAAGGAGCTGACTACTGACTTCAGGAGAACTAAAGGAAGAGACCACCTCCCCCTCCACATACATGGTAATGAGGTGGAATGTGTCGATGACCTCAAGTTCCTTGGAGGCACCGTGTCAAGGCAGCTGGCATGAACTTCTAACACCTCACAGCTTGTCAAAAAGGCCCAACAGAGACTGTTTTTTTTCTCAGGAAGCTGAAACAGACCCAGCTCCCACAGAAACTGTTGGTCAACTTTTACAGGAGTACCCTCAAGAGCATCCTGACCAACTGCGCAACGGTGTGGTATGCCAGCTGCACGGCTGCCGAACGCAAAGCCCGGCACGTAAAGCAGCCCAGCGCATCATTGGGATGGAGCTTCTTACACTGGACACTGTTTATGCTGCCAGGCTGAAGAAAAAAGCCAACAGCATCTGTAAGGACTGTCCACACCCCGGACACTCCCTATTCAAACCACTGCCTTCAGGCAGACGGTTCAGGACAATTGAATCCACCACCAACAGACTGAGAAACAGATTCTACCGCAGAGCTGTGACCTCCATCCACCTCCCATGATGAACAATCCCACCCACAGAAACTGCAGCAGTGGCATTTTGCACCACCACTGTTTTGCACAATTACACTGTTAAAGCTGCTACCTCTGTCTTTACTGTATACAGTATATACTTCTATATTTTTATTCTGTTTTTCTTTTTTTACTGTATATATGTGTATATTTTTACTACATATTTTATTTGGTATACTTTTCTTTTCTTACTTTGCACTATTTGTTTCTACTGACCTGAAGAGAAAGCCATTCACAATTTTATTATAGATGTGTATAGTGACAATAAAGGAATATTCTATTCTATTCCACTCTGATTGAATAGGGGTGAGTGAGACTGACATCAGGCCTGTCTCTTTTGTTTTTTTACAAAAAAAGAAAACAGACAGGCTGGTACAGCGATGCCACAACAAACATGTTTTACAAGGAAAGAAACATCTTAATGTATGGTATTTAATGCCAAATTTACAGGAAGGCACCAAAGATTTAGATTTTACTGTAGCCACTTTACAAAGTTTGCTAAGATCTCTTAAGATTCCGTGATTTGTAAGGGAGTCTGGGATATTGACTTCATTAGTTCATGGGTTAGTTGAAACAGAAACACCTGCTGCTAACACAATCAGGTTGAGAGAACCCATACACGTTATATACATTAAGGTGAGCTACATGGAAACCAGACAGCATTTAACCCATTATGATTGTGGCTTCTTTGTGATATGAGTTGAGGAGGCTGTCCTCAAATGTGGCCTCGGCCAGGACATCGTGTATACACAAAAATTTTTTTAAATATGTTTACGTCCCATACGTCCCTAGGCACCTCCAAATGTGGTCTGACTGATCAGATCTCAAATGTGTCCTCAATGCGGCTCAAGGGTGTTCACACATGTACTTAGAACTGTTCACATGTGATCAGATCACTCAGGATGCATGTTGATACCAGGTCTGAACAGCCTATCTGATACCTCATTTCAACCAAAGTGAACCAAGTGCTGGTTCTGGGCTGGTACTAGTACTAGTTAAAGGTTGGTTCAACTTGTGAACCTTTTAAGAACTCCTTTGCTCTTTCATGGGCATGAAAGCAACTGTATAGGTCACCAATTCCCAATTGCTAGGAACAGCTACAGTAGCTACAGGGATAAGTTAGAAGGAGCTACACTAGCTCTGTTTTTTGAAAATGGCAGTCATGAATGGTTTTAGTTGGTCCTTGGTCACAATAATCCCAGCCTCAGCTCCTGACATATGCGGTTCTTTGTTCTACACCAGCAAAGTGTTGGTGCCTCTCTGGAACCAGTTTTCTTGGACGGGAGCCAGTTCTTTGGCTGCCGAAACGCAAAGACCGGGTTCCAGAGAAGGCACTGGCTCCAAACCAGCACCTGAACTGCCTTGGTTGAAAGGGGTATGAGTCTATTCCGAAAGTTGCGGCAACATGAAGCTCCTTTTTTTCATTTCCTCCTCCTTCTCCAAATAGTCATCCAGGCCTCTGCACTCAGCCCTACCTCTTCTCTATCTGCCTCTTCCTCTCCTCCTCCTCCTCCTCCTCTTCCTTGGGCACAATTTCTGTCTTCTTTTCTGTGGGTTCTTCTAGTTTTGAAGCATGCACTCTCTTCTGGAGAAGCTCCAGCCACTTCTGCAATGTAAGATTAAAACTGTCACAGGGAAGTCATGAAATGAGACCACTTAACTGTGACCTTTGACCATATCCTATGGCTGTGGTATAATCAGCTGCTGTCGATTGGACTGTAATATGGCAAAACATGGCAGGATGATTTCTGATCTTACCTGTGGTCCTGGCTGGTCCTTGTCAAGGAGCTCCAGGAGGTGGTAACACTCAACCCTAGCCAGCATCAGCTCAAAACCCACCAGCATGGCTCTGTCTGGGTTAGCATCCTCGCTGAGTCTGTACTCGCTGAAATACATCAAACAGTGGAGTCAACAGCTGAGAAAAACTATTCAAAAAGTGAGGAGAAAAAATATAAATTGCTCCTCATAACAGAAACTGGCTTGAATCCAGCATGTTGGTGCCTCTCCCCATTTGCTCAAAGATCCACTACCTGATTTTGTTTGAGCAACCCCAAGCCCCTCCCAGCTAACTTGTTAACATACTGCGTCTGCGTCGTGAATGTAGTTGTTCACATACTAGCCTATAAACTGTACAACGTGTGTTACTGGAAGATACCACTGGATGTCACTCATAAGCATATTATCCCTTTGTTGTCCCTGCTGCTGCTGATGTGCTAGCTGACTCCTGACCCTTTCACATCCTCATACTGAAGTTACACTGCTCCTACCGTTCATGTGCATATAGCATCTTGCACAAGCGTAGCATTCATTTCTGACGAACTGCACAAATGGACGCGGGCCAGGCTGCCCTCATGCATAAAAAAGCAAGCATCCAGTGAGGGAGTAAGCAAACTGATGTTGCAAATGGACAAGTGTCTCAGACTGTCATTAGCAGACTGGTCTCTCGACGTCGGAACAGTGAAAAGGCCTCATAGTGGTGCCCCACGAGTCACAGACAGGGCAGATGACCAGTATCTGAGGACCTACGCCTTATGCCACCGGGATGCCACTACAACACAACTCCAGAGACATGTGAGGGCTGTCAGAGGAACCAATGTGTCTGATCAGACCATCCAGAACACACTTCACCACTATGTATTGAACAGCAGAGGACCGTTGCATGTGACACCCTTGAATGCCAGGCACCGTTGAGATCGTCTGCAGCGGGCCAGGCAACATGTTGGTTGGACCATCCAGCAGTGGTCGTCAGTGATGTCCACTGTTGAGAGCAAGGTCACCCTGCATCGGAATGATGGGCGGCAATGTGTTTTGAGGTGTAGAGGTGAGCACTATGCAGCGGTCAACATGGTCCCCGATCCTTGAGCTGGAGGAGGGGGTGCAACTGTGTTCTGGAAAATCAATGGACAGAAAACTGATCTGGTGTTTGTCGACGGAACAGTCACGGGTCAGTCATATGTGCAGAAATCATCCAGCCCATCATCATCCCCCAGTGGCACCAGTATGCCCCGAACTTCCTGTTCATGGATGACACCACACCCCCACATCGTGCTTGTGTGGTCATCATGCATCTCTAGCAGGTTGGTGTTCCTCACGTGGAATGACACTCTACAGACCCCATAGAGCATCGCGGGGACCAGTTGAAGCATCATGTCTATGCCCCTGACCCATGTGACCTCCAGGAAGTCTGAGTTGCTGTCGTTGCAGAATGGAGCACCATGCCGCAAAATAATATCTGACGTCTAGTGAGGATTAGGAACCAAAGGTGTCATCGATGCATGTGGTGGGAATACCTGTTTTTGACTTTGTGCTGATTATTAATTATGAGGTATGTGTCCACAGTTGGATACTGGATATGCAATAACAGGCAAATGAAATGTGTCCCATTGTTTTTGGGGACCAAAAATATTCACAAAACAGAAAATAAAAATTCCGATATGTCAGAAAACACAATCAAGTAAAACACTTAATATCCAAATATGTCTCACTAATTCTAGAGTAGTGTATATCATTGACCTTACCTGTAGTGCCATCTATCCATCTAGATTGTATTGGTGTGTGTTGCAGAGTTTTGGGGATATCGCCCATAGTGATGTCTGCCTTCTCTCAAATATAATGGAAATAGATGGCACTCAGCTTGTGGTGCTCAAAGAGCATAACATTTTTTTTTTTTTAAATTAAAAAACTTAACTGCAAAAAATACCCCACATGAAACTGCTAACAACAGGGTCTGTGGATTATTTAGATTAACTGGGTCATGATTTCTGGTTTTCAAGTTTTTCATTATTTTAGCAAAGGCAAAAAAAAAATATTTTTGTTTCGGGATCCAGGTATCCAGGTATAGACATGTTTTCCTTGGGCATTTATTTTAACACAGTTTTCAAATTGCTGTTAAGTGCATGTTCTCCTGGCATGCAAACACCCTGACAGCAGCTAACAGGCCTTGTGACTTTATATCTAGTGCATTTGTAGTCACTCCTCAGGTTCATCTTGTCCTTGTTCCCTACCTTTGTTGAGTGTCAGTATGGGGAAGGTAGCCAATAGAGGCCAGCACGGATTGAATGGAAGAACTGCTGAAAACTGGCAGGAGACAGTAAACAAATGGCCCTGTAAAAGTCTGTAAAAGACACGGAGAAACATAAATACATTTCAGTTTAAAAGTTTATTAAGATGTCTTAACTGTGACAATATGTAGGAAGTGGGCCATTTCATAGGAGCAAAACAAGCTTGTCAGTGCTCTATCTGGACACACTGGCTGAGTCCCAATTCAATACTATGTACTAATTCTGAGCAGGACTTCAGTATAAAGTGTGTTCACACTGAAAAGGTGACTAATTCAGGTAAATTCCACAAAGGTCACATGCAAAAGGAGGAGCTGTTCAGTGCCAGACAGATTCTGCTGTCTCTTTGTGAAGCTTAATTGTCAGTGACATTCAAAAGTCACATCTCACATGGTGTGTGATTTTGTGCTGTTAAAGTCAGTATTACTGTGGATGAAACGGCAAATTAGTATCTTGTGACAATAGGTGCACAGTATAGTCGATGTGGCATGTGGTATAGAATTGACCTCAAACGTATATTTGGCCTTACTGTACTGCATTTTCTTCTTCCTTATCGGCTGACATATAAAATACAGGTATTTCATATCAGCCTGCCATTTTATCAATCCGGCCTTAATTGTACATGTGAAACATTTGCCCTGATGGTGGCGCTAGAGAAAAAGGTCAACGTTTTTTTGAATAACACAACTTTCATGGAACCACATGAAGCCTAAACGCACACAACATTCCATTCATAGACCAAAGTTAGTTACCTGGAAAGGTGGCTAAAGAAAAGAAAAGAAAGAGAAAGAAAGAAAGAAAGAAAGAAAGAAAGAAAGAAAGAAAGAAAGAAAGAAAGAGCCACCTTAAGTGTCTTGATTTCCTTCTTCCATGGTTGAAGGAACAGATTGACGCAGAGTGTTTCCAGGAGCTCGACGGCTTTGATGAAATCAGACAGCAGTCTCCTGCAGTCTGTGCGCAGGGTTGAACAACCCTCAATTAAAGAACTGTAGAATGGGAAAGCTGTGAAAGTTCCACTGGGCTCTGGTTCCCTCTGCAGGTACCGAGCCGCCGTGTCCAGCAGGCAGGCATCGCGGCACGGCCGAACATCTGTACACTGAAGGTACCACTTCACGTAGTCGTCATAAACCTCCTGACGGGTCACCTCCACCTGGTCCCCTGCTCTCATATCGTTCTTCATGACCGTCACACCGACCAGCACACAGCTACTTTCTGTCGAACTACAATGAGGAAGTATACCTGTCAAACCACTTGAAGGAGGAAGTAAAAGTGAAAGAAGCGTCACCATCACTCTATTCCATAGATTGCAGAAACAGCTATGCCCATTTTAAAGTTAACAATTGAATTAATACATTCCGAACGAAACTGTACAACTGCTCAATTAGTCAACCAAAGTTACATTGTGTTGAAAAATTACAATGGAGAAAACCAAGGCTATAGTGTGTTAGTGTTACTGTAAAGTGTATGTCTGTAGAGATTTGTGTACACATTTATACATTTTAGAAAGTTGTAGGATGGCGGTAATGCTGTTATACAAGGTAAAACAATATATTTCCATGTTATTAATTATGCCAGGATATTTTCAAACAGCGTCTCTAAAAATCTATCACATGAGACGGATTGTGTTTTATTTAGAAATTCTTCAACCGGATGTGTTTATGATTGCTTCCGGGGTCGGTCTTGTGTCTCGGTAGTCACGCTGCCAGATCCCATGCACAGTAAACACAGTTAGTTTAACGGAAGAGTTGATGACATTTGGCTATGTGGTGTCCCTGCTGAAGTAAGTAACTACGTGTCACGCTGAAGTTTCATTCACTCAGCGGTTTTAATGTGTTTGTGTAGACTCATTTGTGTTTCCACATTACAGCCAGAAGTGAATGGGACACACACTATAAGTTGTGTAGCTCGTAAACATCCCAAAGGAAATGTTACTATAAAGTTGAGGGTTCAAACCTTAGATTCTGTTAGCTTGTTAATGATGTTCTACCTGTGTTACAGTAGACATAGCTAACTATTATCAGTGTATAGCAGCTAACTCACATGGTGTGGCCTACCTTAAATGTGTGTGTGTGACACTGCAGTGTGTAGAAATCTCTTGCAATGTCTCCATACTGACTGCATGACAGACACCATCATGGCATCTCATGTCACCAAGAGCTAAAGCACAGCCTGTCTCATGGTGCCAGCACATCCTTCTTGCTGTGATTGCACTTCTCATCTGAGCCTTGTTCTGACTGTCCTGCTGCAGGCTCACAGAAGCCCAAACATGAAGAACAGAAGTGGTGGCTGGGTGGACTCTCGGCTCAGACAGAGAGTGGAACAGGTACGAGTCTGTCCTCTCATTGACCAGGAGCTGTATGTTGTGAGAATCACAGTAACTCATGATACGATTCACATGGACATGTTGCCCATGGTAACAATAGTATTACAATACAGTGAAGTAACGATGCATCATGATATCTGTCTAACTGAAGCTGAACCCCTAAAAAGTCGAAGTGCAGTAATATTGTATTTATTCTCCACTGTAGGGGTGTCAGTTTCACAATTGATATAAAGAAATGTATACAATTGTGCCTCTATATCTCACACTCTGACTACAACTTTTCCATGTCCATATGTGTCAGCATTTCAATGTGATATAAACGAAAGCTGCAGCAGGCTGAACTGCCAGAGGGCAGAACGGTAAAATGTTTAAAGGATGGAAACAGGTATAGCTCGCTAAAATCATGTTGATCTGTGCAAATTAAGTTTACAGAAGTTTAAACCACAAGGAGTCATGAAGTAGCAACTCTGGTTAGTCAACTTCTAGAATTTAGAGAACCCACCTGTTTTAATAAATATGTAATATTCTTTATACTTGGTGCCAGTGTATCGATAATCGTATATAAAAAGAGGAACTAATATGTTAAGTTGCTGTATAGATATTTTGTCCCACCCCTAGTTATGAGTTCACTGGTAGAAGTTTAACAAATTTACCTATCTCCAATCAAGATATAAGAAATATAACACATATTTACCATTTTTTGGCATGCAGCTGCTCTGCTCCTGACACTCAGTTTGTGTGCCAACACAGCTGACCAGGGTAGATCTAGTAGGGCAAAAATTCCGCAGTTTGAAAGGTGCCGTTCTCTGACAGTGCCACATTTGAGGTCACTTGGCTCTTAACAAGCCATGTTTAATTTAAAATGTTTGTCTGTGAAGATTTCATGGTTATGTGCTGACTTTAGCAATGGATATGGCTAAAACTACTGAATCCAATAATTGGCAAGGGAGTCCACTGACGTTTGGCCATAGAGTGTGTATCAAACACTAACTGAACAAGAGACAAAGGTAAATGACAGTGGGATCCCTGTCCTGCCATCAGAGGAGATCAGGATGAGACAAAAGTGGTGATGTCACATAAATGTAACAGCCCAAGTCTGCTCGTGTTCTTCCATGAATTTAATGCCGTCTCCATGCCGCTAACTAGATATGTGATTAGAGACTGGTTCTGAATTTTTGATATTGGAGTCAGTCATGTTGACTTTGTTTCATGTTGACTTCTGTTTCAGTATCTGGCAGCCAGCAATAGGGAATATGTGGACCTTTCAGCCATGGCCCTGGATCTTCAAAAACTCTACAGGCAAGTTAATCAAAATAATGAATTTTTTCAGGAGGGGTTGCAGCCAATTCAGTGGCCTGTTCACTGACCATGGTCGCTGTATACGGACCACTAGTCCCTACCACCAGTAGGTGAGTGGTCGGTGGTATGGTCTGTGCCACTAAGTGAGGGGGGACTTTGAGTGCGGGAGCCTGCGCCAATTCTCTGCATCCTCCTCTGTGTGAAAGTTTCAGATGCGGCGAGGGGTGAAATTTCGCTGCGGCTCTGATGCGCCTCTGGAGGCAGTATCAGAGGCACAGCATTGGCGAACTGAACCTGTGTGAACAGATGTATAGAGTCAATATTATATCAGTTCTTTCTCGTGTTCTCCTATAAAAATCTACCACTTGACAGGATGTGGAGGTATGACTGGCCTGATTTAAACCCGGACTTTGACTGGAGCTGTGTCAGTTTTGCTGAGGCTTCTCACAACCCTGTGAACTAACTATTTAACTATGTACACAGGACATATTTAACTGGGTCATTGATCAGCTTCATGTTGCAGAGTCCAATTGAAATGTGCACTTTATGCAGTCTTAAGGTTCCTGGCTCTGTCATTCATATGATGTGGGACTGTCCACCAGTTTCACTGTTCAGGTGCAAGGTTTGATTTGGTGTCAGCACCTATTCCAGTAACTAATACCTTCTTGTTGTTGAGTTCTTTATCCAAGGTTAAAATAACATAACCTAAAAGATGCTAGCTGGACTAACTGCTGCTAAAAAGATGGTTGCATTGTGATGGAGGCCTCCTCATTCCCTCACTATTAAGCAGTAGATTATCTTGTTCTTAGATGCTGTACATGTATGTTTAGAACTGTCGACAGTGAGGGCTAACGGAGCAAAAGAAGAAAATGTGTCCATGTGGCATCAAGTGGTGGCTGAGCGGCTGAAAGACTCTGCAAAGTGGGTTTTTCAGCTCCGAATTTATATTTAGCAAGCTCTGTGGCACAGTTGTTTTTTTGCAGGACCATGTAAGTTATGCATGTGATAGAATTGAACTAATACTACACAGAACCAACATTTGGTTGCAAGGAAGAGAAGAAATATGAATTTTTGAAAATGAGCAATTTGTCAGGTCAAAAATGACTTCCTGCTATTCATTTGATAACTGTAACCATTCAACAACAATTATTTAAATGAATGAGTGTTACCAAGTTACCTTAGGGTATCTTGGACAAATTTCAACCCAGTCCAGTGAAGAAAATGTGATTGGTGAATCACTAAAATGCTGAAAAAATAGCTCAGAGGTCCAAACTGCAAAAACAATGTTTTTGGAGTAGAGCTATAGATTTTTCAACGTCCCATACATTTAATAGAAATTTCTTCATGATTTTCTTTTGAGAAAATCCATGAAATGAACTGGGAAAGTTCTGAATTTTGGGTGAGTTGGCATGGAATGACCCAGAGCTGACATCTTGATAATAATGTAGGCTGTATTTAATAAAGGTTTTATGATTTCTTGCAATTTTACAACGGTCAGAGATGGTACAGTGTGGATTAGGACCACAGAGACCGCACCAAAGACCACTCACTTACTGGGCCAGACCACTAGCTTTAGTGCCCCTAGCGGTAGTGACCAGTGGCCCGTGTACAGCGTCCATGGTCAGTGCCCAGACCACTGAACTGGCTACAACCCCCTCTCCATTTATTTTCCTTTTCAAACCCAAGCAAAGGTGGTGACTCATCTTAATTTTGCTTCAATCCCACTATTCCCCACTGAATTCTTTACTCTGGAAATCATCCAATAAATTAACACAGACACATCTATTAAAATGTATAGAAGTGTTCTTTTTCTTTGAAGCTGCTCATTTACTTTTCCATCATTGAGGTAAACACCTCAGTGTACCACAATAGAGCTTAACTGCAGCACAAACTACAAGCACAAAATTATTGTATTTTTAAAAAAAACTGCATGTACTGTTAGCACCTTCATGAAGGGGGAGGTTATTGCAGGCTTTTTGGATCAGGCAGGTCAGTGATTGTATGTTGATACATACGTCTGTTCATTAAATGTCATGAATTGTTTGGTTTATATCGTTTCCATAGAATGGAGTATGGAAGAAGAAACAAGACAGCATTCAGGATCCAAGTAGAGAAAGGTAAGAAAAGGCAAAAGCACTGTAGTTTGATGCCTAATTGCACTTAGAGCTGACCAGCTGGGATCAGATCACTCAAGATGCATGTTGAATTGGGTCTAAGTACAGGTGGGAATGCCCCCAAGAGTAATTGGGGATGCACTGAGGTCAGAGCACCTATACGTCTTCTGTAGGTGGCCACTTGTGACCAAATTCTTTTAAGAGTACATGTGTTTTGGGCCACACTGAAGGACCACCTACTCAACTGTCATCCTCTGTGAAACAAGAAGAAGAAGATGCCACAAAAACAGGCAGAATTCATTACATTCTGTCTGATTTCCATGTGGTTAACTGTAACAGAGGTGAATGTTAGGGCTCTCTTAACCTGCCAATGTTAGCAGCAGATGTTTGTGAAGACATTTTCTGTTTCAACTGATCCAACCACTGAGCTGGTAACCACAGTATCCCCAGACTCCCTTAAAAAATCTCACCACTGTTGAAATTGTTGAGTGAGGAGAAACCTTATAGACTTTGTGAAGCGGCTTCGGCAAAATCAAAATCCTCTGTGCCTTCTTGTAAATTAGTTTCTTTGTGTTTGTTTCTTTCTTTGTAGAAAGTGTCAGTTAGTCGCAGCATTGCTGCTAAGTGTGTCTTACCCCTGTTTGAACATGCTGTTTCAACTGATTTCATCATTTACACCAAATTTATAAAAGAAGACAACATTTTATTGACAGTAAACATGTCATTTTTTTTTTACAAATCCAGTAAACAGTTAAAGGGATATTCCGGTGTAAATTTAATCCATGGTCTAACAGAGTCTAACCGAGTAAGACTCCCCCTCGAGAGGTCAAGTTAGCTGACCGCTAGCTTAGCTAGTTTTAGCAACTTCAGAAAAGACAGCACGATAACAATACACTGCAGCTTATGTCTCCAACTAGAAACCGCCATCAAAAAGCCGCAATTAATGGTGAGAGCAGCAGCAAACTTCAGCAACAGTACATGTACAGTCCCAGCACACAGTACGAAGCATCAAACATCTGCTAGCTTTGCTGGATTTGTATTAAAAACACAGCACAACTCACCCTCTCCTCCAGCAGCCTGCCTGTGTGGGGAAGCCCTGACGAGTCGATTACCGAGTGCAGTAGATTTCCGCAGCTCAAGAATGAAAATGTATGATTATTACTCCATTACTTCCGTTCTTTTCCCTGTCCGCTCTCGATAATAAGAACTGAGCATTCCATGGAGTAATAATCAGACATTTTGTAAGGACACAGAGGCATTAAGGACCCGTGTGAGCTTTAAACTCCCACACAGAGTTTAAAAGCCTGCCAACTCCTCTCCAGTTAGTTAGAACTGAAGAAGTCTCTTGGATGAGAGGTGAAATGTCTACAAGAAACTGAAACAAGTCCAGTTGTCTACGATAGAGAACCTAGGTTTCCCATGACCTGGATGACTGAGAACCTTCATCAACATTGTCTATGACAAACTATTCCGGCCTTCTTGTTAGTTCAGCAAATGTTAAACATGAAGACATTTCTTTCTTTGTTTTAAAAATATTGTGGCAAAACACAAGTGGTCACTCGAGACGTATGTCAAGATGCATGTTAATGCCAGGTGTGAACTGACGGACCTAAAGGTGTCCACTTGTGATTGGATCACTCAAGATGGATGTTAATATCAGGTCTGAACAGGGCCTGTGACAGATGATAGGTGTAGATGACAGTAGATGTGTTACATCTATGATTATTTAAAACTTTAAATTCACACTGGAGTATTGAGGGGCAGACAGGACGAGGGTGAAGAGCACTGTTTTATTTTAATCTTGGTCAGGATGATGGAATTATTGTCATGCAATCATAAGAGAAAAGAACCATCAATTTAAAGTAATACTCTTTAATTCTGATAAACCAAGAATGATCACACACGACCTCTCCAGCCTCACAAACCAACCAGTCCATTCCAGTTTTCCTGATCAAATGCTTGTTTTGGAGTATGTACTGTGAGAAGAACTGATTTTTCTTTCCCCATCTACCTCTTCTCTAGTGTATGAGGCCATCACAAAGGAGCCTGACCTTACTGATCTGGAGAGCAAACACTTGGCCAAGAGGGCCAAGCACAACCACGCTGACACTGGGTAAAAGACCCTCTGCTTACTGGCTTGTTTGAACCACAAGGATTATGTCGTTCTCGATGACCCTTTCTCTAGCGTATCCTCTATTTAAATATGCAACTAATGCCACTCAAATGTGTGTGTTCACAGCGAAGGCAGCAGTAGTTCAGAGGAATCCTCCGAGAGTGATGACCATATTCTGGAGAACACTGTAAGAAATTATATGAAGGTTACATCTGAGGGCAATCTGTGGTAGAAGCAAGTTGGTCATAGAGTTTTGAAGCGTGTATTATTACATTATATAACCCACACCAATTGGACTTGGCTCCACAGACTGCACAGCCCTTTAAATTAGGTATTGAAATAATAAGGTTTGACGTGTTTAGTCTTGGTCAGGTCTCATGTCAAAATACACACAATGCCAAACCATCAAGCTGATAGGAAAGACCAGTCTGTGTGTAAATATTAAAGCGTTAAGGATGGATGTTGAAAAACTTTCAGTGTGTCAACACTGACTCGATAGCGCTCCCCAACAGTTTTCAGGGGTCATACTTTTACTTACTAGGCCATTAATCCAATACGCTTCATATTTGGTCAGCCTACAGACAAAACCTGAAAGGGATAGTTTGGGTTTTTTGAAGTGGGCTCATATAAAGTACACATCTATAGTCGGTCTGTTCTCTACTGTAACTGCCGATCAGCGCAGCCTCAGTTTGGAGAAGCAGAGAGCCGCTCCAGCCCAGACGCTCAGCTTTGTACTGCAGTGAACGGAGACCAGATGCAAAGCCAATTTTAACCACCTAAAACAAGGCCCACCTAAAAAAATCTATATCAGTTCAAGTGTACGTTGTACAGAGAAAATTCACACCACTTTACATCGCCGTCAGACCGCCCGTTCTTTTGGCACTACATTTTCTCAACCGTAGATCCTCCGTATCCCTACGCATTAGTGCAACTGGGCCTCGCACTGTATTTCGCCGCTCACAGATCACCTGTTCTACGGTTGAGAAAATGTAGTGCCAAAAGAACGGGCGGTCTGACGGCGATGTAAAGTGGTGTGAATTTTCTTTATACAACGTACACTTGAACTGATATAGATTTTTGTAAGTGGGCCTTGTTATACGTGGTTAAAATTCGCTTTGCGTCTGGGCTTGAGCGGCTCTCTGCTTCTCCAAACTGAGGCTGTGCTGATCGGCAGCTACAGTAGAGAACAGACCGACTGTAGATATGTACTTTATATGACCCCACTTCAAAAAACCCAAACTATCCCTTTAAAAATCGTAAAGAGTTATCGTCAACAACATAGCCATGGCAAAGCATCAATTTGTATATTTTTCCAAAACCAGGAAGTTGTGGGTAACTCCACAGTACTTGTCTGAATCGGCCCCAAACTTGACATGTTTCATGGGAGTTCCAGTCTGAAAACATCAATGTTTCAATATATTCAGTAATAGTCAAAGTGCCAAATACTGGCAACAAGAAATGCCATGTTTCTTGATGATGCATCATACTAAAAACTGTGAGTTTCCGTTGAATTGCTTTGGCGTGCCAGCACGCCGAATGTCAGGGTAACGCTATGAAATTTGAAGCTACTGTAACACTCAAACTTTATCCAATCTGCTCCAAACTGAACTTGTTTGGTCACAGTCTTGCCTACTCGGTCCGAAACTCACACCACCCAACACAAAAATTGTTACCTGTACCTTGTCAAACTTTTCAGCAAAGATAATTTAGATTATATGTTGTTATACAGAAAAACCAAACACTTTTGTTAAAGGTAATATCAAGGGAGGTTTTCAAGCTTTCGACCTTGGCAAGGAAAACACAGTCATTGTCTATTTTAAGAGCTTATTAAGTTCATCTGCAGAGCCTTTATACATTACAAAACAATGTCCGAGACGATTCCTATTACTATTTTTTTTAAATACACAAATGTCAAATATGATAAAATGATGAAGTGAAGACATTTTACATCCAAAAGGTCAAACGTCACTCTGACATCACAATGTTCTGCAAAAAATGTTCTGGCCATTATTCAACGCTATAGCTCAGGAATAGCATCTTTGCATGAAGGGGGTTCTTCTAGTTGACTGTGAGACTTAAGCATACCTTGATGCTGCTTTATGCCATCCACAGCCCACCAACCACATGAACAGCTCTCTGACATCTCTGTACCGGAAAGGACACCCAGACTCCGGCACCTGCTCACCCAGGAGTGATCAGCTCACTGCTAGCATAGCTAACCCCACTCCCAGCACAGGCACGCTGGTCTCCGCAGGAGGATGGTTCATTGACAAAGGCAGGTGCCCTGAGAAAAGCAACATCCTCATCGACCTGTGTGACGAAGAGCCAGCTAATGCAGAGACAAATGTATGTATGTATGTATGGAGGGCATGTCTGTACTCAAGATGCAGTAAGGGTGCACCGTCCGTCATCCTGATCCAACACGCTTTGTGTCAGCATTAGGCGTAGACGTCCTCGCGGTATGTTAGCTAGGTGGACTGGAAAATAAGCAGATGTTTGTGAACATCCATGGCTCTGTAACTGGGAGACAAAGACTTTGTCTCAGGCACCGCCACACAACTATATTCCAGCCAATCAGACACAAGGACACCAGTTACTCTGACCTTTACCCTTGTCTCTGTTTCTGCTGGATACTCTCCCTCTGTCATGTTCTCACCCATGGGGGACAGGCCAACGCCCTGATTGATAGTAATGAAACATAATTAACATCAGAGATATTACCAACTTAGTATAAAAATATTTGATATTTAAAATATTATGTGTTCTTCTTCTTATGTCTTCTTACGTCTAATTTCCTGTAGTTTTCAATTATTTAGATTTTAATAACCGAAGACTCATTGGAATTCCTTCAGAAAATGTCTCTTGCCCTGAAATGAATAGACAGGACTCCATCTGTGAAGGAGGAGATTTTTCATTGCCTCCAAAAACAGGCCATTTAATACAACAAATGAAGAGTGAATGAAAGTTAGTGTGGCCACCTGATAATGTGACCCTTCGTTCAGCTGATGATGCTCAACTCATACACTGATTGCCATGTATTTTTGTCTCCAGCAGACAGATGTGCCCATGCTGGAGCCTGAGAAATCTCACAAGAAGTCAAAAAAAAGGATGAAGAGCTCCACTGACACTACTGATTCTCGTACTCTGAACAGGAAAGGTACTGCTCCAGCTAGATAGTGCAATTTAACTATGAAATCCTATGTATTTTTAATTTATTATTGAACCCCACACAACAATGCAATCCATATTAAACTTTCATTATTTATGAATGCATGTATTTTTGTTAACAGATAACAAGTCGATCCCACAGTCAACTGGGATCTCTGTAATAGTCTAGTCTATGTTCCACAAGTCATTTTTTTCTGTATGACTTCCTTCTTAGCAAAATCCAAGTCACCAGAGCTGCAGTATCCCTCTCTGAAGTTTGAAGATGTGGGAGGTAATGAGGAAACATTAACGGTTAGTATCTTTAAACATCCTACTTCCAACTGTTGCTGCTGCTAGGAAATTTGCTGTTAATCGCCAAAAGTCAGACACTAGCCCCTTTCACATTCACTGCCCTTTGAGTGCGGGGATCCCATTCTCCGCTTCCTCCTCTGTGTGAAATTGTCAGATGTGGCGAGGGATGAAATTTCGCTGCGGCTCTGATGCTCCTCCGGAGGAAGTATCAGGTGCAGCAGACGCAAACTGGCATCTATGTAAATGGATAAGCTGGCGGCGCAGAGCGGGGGGGCGTGTCGATCTGATGGTGTTCACAGTGTGATAACTGAACAGGTCCTTCACTCAACAAAATAAAGAGAAATGTCTCACAAAGCAACGTAACAGGACCAAACAACAGTAACATAGTAACTAATAGTGTCTTTGGTGACTTATATCATCCTGTCTGTCCTACCGAGTCTTCGTCACATTTCAGCAGTGTTGAGTGTATTCCGCATGTGTATTGTAGTTTTCACCCAGCTGTTTACACTATTTGACATTGTTGCAGGAGGTGTGTAAGCTGCTGATCCACATGCGTCACCCAGAGGTGTACCAGCAGCTGGGAATGGCTCCTCCAAGGGGCTTCCTCCTCCATGGACCTCCTGGCTGTGGAAAGACCCTGCTGGCCCAGGCTGTGGCTGGGGTGAGTACATGTTAAGTCCCATTTCCTGAAAGCTGAAAATACAAACAAACAAAAGAAACAAAATATTACTGTACCATGTCTGTGGTACAGTTGCACAAAGGTCATTATATGTGTAAAGGTCACAAGGCCCTCAGGTTTCTTAACTATGACTAGGCATGCTCATACATTTCACCATAGCCAAAGCTTTTTTTTAAGCCCAGGTAGCAGTATGAGGCCGTTCTTGGCTAAACAATAACAGAATCAATCATGGTTATAATCAACTGAGCTTAAGACCCTAAGATCCAAAGTGCTTTAATATAGCCAACTTCATGTTCATATTAGTCTACGGCATTGATTGCATTGTTGCATGTGTTGTGGTAGATCTATCACACAGACACATGAAAGACACAGTATGCATCAAGTGAAATGACGTCGCTACCTCAGGGTTGTCAGCCACAGAGGGCAAGTGGGGAGATCTGCACACTTACTAAGGATTCATTCTTTAGAGTCTGATTTTTGGATTTGTGTATTGTTTTTTTGACGGCCTTAACAGCTTTTGGAGTGAACCCAACAGAAAAACAGTAACTGGAAGTGCACATTTTCCAGCTAGGAATAAAAGTTCAGTGTATTTTGTGCATTTGTTAAATAAAAGAATGTGATTGTGTGTTTCAGGAGCTGCAGCTGCCCATGTTGAAGGTGTCTGCCCCCGAGCTGGTTTCTGGAGTATCTGGGGAGTCTGAACAGAAGCTCAGAGAGCTGTTTGACCTGGCTGTGGTCAGTAGTATATTCTTCTTGATCATACTGGATTAGTGTTATCAATAATAACTGATAAAACATTTTGACTTTGTCTTTGTCTCTGAACATCACTGGTTCTTTCCTCCCCTTGCAGAGCTCTGCTCCATGTATCTTGTTCATAGATGAGATAGATGCCATCACCCCTAAGAGAGAGGTTGCCTCTAAGGACATGGAGAGGAGGATTGTAGCCCAGCTGCTAACCTGCATGGATGGTAGGATACACTGCCTTTGCCCAGAGGACAAAAAGACTAGCTTCATGATATTGTGTATATATGCAGTCGTGGTCAAAAGTTGAAATCCACTATCCACAAAGAACACGTATATCATGAAAGTCTTCAGCTCCAATGATTTCTACAGCGCATATGTCTCTGTGACGAATGAATGGAACACAAACTACTTTGTCACAGAAAACATTCAAGAAGTTTGGTTCAATAATGAATTTATTATAGGTCTTCTGAAAATGTGACAGAAGATTGGGTCTTGGGTGAAGTTGGTTGTTCCAACAGGACAATGACCCCAAACACACATCAGAAGTGGTAAAGGAATGGATCAATCAGGTTAGAACTGAGGTTTTGGAATGGCCTTCTCAAAGTCCTGACTTGAACCCCATAGAGAACATGTGGACTGTGCTGAAGAAACAAGTCTGTACCAGGAAGCCAACAAATTTAGTTGAACTTAACTGATTGTGTCAAGAGGAGTGGTTCAAAATTCAGCCAGAGGACGACCAGAAGCTTGTGGGTGGATATCAAAAGCACCTAATGAGGTGAAAATGGCCAAGAGACATTTAACCAAATATTAGAATTACTGTGTGTATATTTTAGAGCCAGCAGATTTGGTGACATTTTCAGAAGACCTATAATAAATTCATTATTGAAACATCATGAATGTTTTTGTGACAAAGTAGAATGTGTTCCACTCATTCCATCACAGACACATGGGAGCTGTAGAAACCACTGGAACTCAAGCCTGCTACAATATACATGTTCCTTACAAGTGGATGTAATGTATGTAATATGTGTGTATATGTATGTATGCATTTGTCTATGTATGTGTGAATATAAACTTAAGCTGCAAGAGAAAATTGCAGGTTCGGCAAAATCGGTCTCCTTGGACCAGATATTTAAATAACTGATGATTTGTGACTGTCTATAATTGATAAGCGACTCTGGTCTCCACACATGCAGTTTGGTACATGTATTAAACACATGCAAACGTTAACTAGACTTCCACAGGTGAGATAATATTTTTCTGGTGCTTTTCTCTTGACAGACTTGAACAGTCTGACAGTGACAGCACAGGTCCTTGTCATCGGCGCCACCAACAGGCCAGACTCCCTGGACCCCGCCCTCCGCAGAGCCGGACGCTTTGACAAAGAGATCTGCCTGGGGATTCCTGATGAGGCAGCTCGTCTCAGGTCAGTTAAACATATTTAAGGAGAAAAGAGGATCCACATTACTATGTAAAAGTTTGAAAGGGTGATAATTATTACATTTATCAGTTGGAGCATTAAAAAAAAAAGTAAGTGAAAAAAAGATTAAGAGTCAAAGAGAGAGACACTGTGCACTGAGAGATTATGTTGAATTATTTAGTCAAGATAAACTGCATATTTGATTTATTATATATATGTATATATAAACCGGTCAGGCAGAACATTCTGACCACTGACAGGTGAAGTGAATAACACTGATTATCTCTTCTTCATGGCACCTGTTAGTGGGTGGGATATATTAGGCAGCAAGTGAACGTGTTGTCCTCAGAGTTGATGTGTTAGAAGCAGAAAAAATGGGCAAGCGTAAGGATTTGAGTGAGTTTGACAAGGGTCAAATTGTGATGGCTAGACAACTGGGTCAGAGCATCTCCAGAACTGCAGCTCTTGTGGGGTGTTCCCGGTCTGTAGTGGTCAGTATCTATCAAAAGTGGTCCAAGGAAGAAACAGTGGTGAACCGGCGACAGGGTCATGGGAGGCCAAGGCTCACTGATGCACGTGGGGAGCGAAGGCTGGCCCGTGTGGTCCGATCCAACAGACGAGCTACTGTTGCTCAAATTGCTGAAGAAGTAAATGCTGGTTCTGATAGAAAGGTGTCAGAATACACAGTGCATCGCAGTTTGTTGCGTATGGGGCTGCATAGCTGCAGACCAGTCAGGGTGCCCATGCTGAACCCTGTCCACTGGTCAGAACTGGACCACGCAGCAATGGAAGAAGGTGGTCTGGTCTGATGAATTACGTTTTCTTTTACATCACGTGGATGGTCAGGTGCGTGTCTGGTGGCACACATGGCACCAGGTGCACTATGGGAAGAAGGCAAGCCGGTGGAGGCAGTGTGATGCTTTGGGCAATGTTCTGCTGGGAAACCTCGGGTCCTGCCATCCATGTGGATGATACTTTGACACGTACCACCTACCTAAGCATTGTTGCAGACCATGTACACCCTTTCATGGAAACGGTATTCCCTGATGGCTGTGGCCTCTTTCAGCAGGATAATGTGCCGTGCCACAGAGCTAAAATGGTTCAGGAATGGTTTGAGGAACACAACAACAAGTGTGAGGTGTTGACTTGGCCTCCAAATTCCCCAGATCTCAATCCAATCGAGCATCTGTGGGATGTGCTGGAGTAACAAGTCTGATCCATGGAGGACCCACCTCGCTACTTACAGGACTTAAAGGATCTGCTGCTAACATCTTGGTGCCAGATACCACAGCACACCTTCAGGGGTCTAGTGGAGTCCATGCCTCGACAGGTCAGGGCTGTTTTGGCAGCAAAAGGGGGACCAACACAATATTAGGCAGGTGGTCAGAATGGAATGCCTGATCTGTGTGTGTGTGTGTCCGTTTCTGTTGATGAACTGCGTCCAATTCATGTTTCCTGTAGATTGATTTAAACACAGGGATATGTGCATCAGATGGGATTCAGACATTCACCACTCGGTGATCACAGTCTCTGACTCGGTTGATGCTCAAACAGTTTGAACACTTAAACCCAATGCTTTGTGCTCTGTCAGGATCTTGAAGACATTGTGTCGAAAGCTGAAGTTGCCGGAGGTTTTTGACTACCAGCAGCTGGCCAGGCTCACACCAGGCTACGTGGGTGCAGACCTTATGGCTCTGTGCCGCGAAGCTGCTATGACCGCTATAAACAGGGTTTTGCTGGAAACAAGAGGACTGTCACAGAGCCACAGCCAGAGCTCCAGTAACGAGCTGCTACCAAGCAGAGATCAGACTGAAGCTGATGTGACGGAAAAAGAGATCGGACAGCAGCAGACAGCAAAAATCAACCCTGGAGCTCAGGAGGAGTCGGGACAGAATCAACAGCAGGTACAGTATGAGGAGCTTTGATAATACATCTCACAAACTCTACTGAAAGGAACAGTTCACCCAAAAATGAAAATTCACTCACTATCTACTCACTCCCATGCTGATAGAAAAAAGCTTTAAGTTACTTCCAACCATAAAGACTGCTGTGTTTACATGTTATGTTTTCCAGTCTGTAAGGCTGTAAAGATATAATATGTAAGATTTCTGCAGTAAATATCTAAAAAGGATTAGACTTTTATTGTGTATTTTGTTGAACTGTGTACTTGCATTATCCCAAATACTTCCAACAATGTTCAAACCCAGAGAAATCCACAATTTTATCAATCATGTTTTTCATTTAGTCACCTGTCGCCACAACTTCCCAGAGAGAGTCAGGGAGAGAGGAAGAATGTTTGAACAAGACTGAATGTAATGTGAACAAAACTTTACAACATTTACTCGTCCATGAACATTTGTGCTGTGTCACATAAAGGATTTTCATCAGCAGTGGGAGATGTTTAGCAATGAAGACAACAAACTCCCTTGATCCCACACTACTTGCAGCATATGGTTTGTTTGGACTTTGTTTTGGAGACCCCTAGTGGCAGAAATGACATACTGTGTGTTAAGACTTTATTGTTGTCAAAGTTTGACCCAGACAATCATGGAAGTTGGACCGATTGCTTTTTTGTATTTATTCACAGCACGTATTTCACACTGCTGTCTTTGTGTGTCACCAGACAAACTAAACAATCTGTGTTTTGTTCATTTTGTAGATTTTTTTTATCTGTGGCCTCGGTCATGATGTACGGTATTTAATCAGCCTGCAGCAGGAGTTGCAATTGTTTGACGTTCAAATCTGTAAAGTTTGGCCAAATAAACAGGGCTTTTAATTGAAAAATAAAAAATCTGTGTCAGAATTTTAGTGAAAATCCCAAAAAGTAATAAAAACATCTGGGTCTTGAATTATAACACGAATCTAAATAAATGTTACTTATTAGATATGTTATAATAAGGTGATTCAAGAAAAACTATTTGCAATGCAAGCTCTGGATTTAAACCATGAATGGATTTTTTTACTACTTTGAAGGAATCTGGAAAATGTTTAAGCTGATTATTTGCATTTTGCCCCACTTTTTTCTTTTTTTCTTTTTGTAAATTCTATTATTGGAAGCCTTTTCTGAGCCAGGCTCATCACAACAGAAAATATAAAATGCTGCGTACCTTGACGCCCTCCTGCAGCTGGAAAATCAACAACTGCTGTATGTGTGCAGCCACAAAATCATGTGGAAAAAATGAAAGGAAAAAAAAAAAATCCTAAAAAAAATCCTAAATAAATTCCTAAATAAAAGTATTGCAGACAAGTTACAAAAATATTTGCATGTATAACTGAAGAGTGGGGCCTGTGATAATGTACATCTGCTGCTGAACTTTAACATTACCAACAAAATGTTCGTACCTGTCAGTTTGAGAGTGTTGACATTTCCAGTTCTGTGTTTTGAACTTGTTTTTTGTTTCCTTGTTTTTTGTTTCCTTCCAACTTGTTTTTTCTTTTTGGTTCCCCTGTGTTATTTGATGACTTGTGTTCTCCATCCAGCAGGGGGAGCTGTTTCACTTGTTGCACCTGATGAAGAACACTGATACACTGTCAGAGGAAGAGTTGGCCAGCCTGTCCATCCTCATGTCAGACTTCCAGTCCTCCCTGGCCAGTGTCCAACCCTCAGCCAAGAGGGAAGGCTTCGCCACGGTGCCTGACGTCACCTGGGATGATGTGGGAGCCCTGCAGGACATCAGAGAGGAGCTCACCATGGCCATACTGGTAAACACCACACTGATTCACACTTAACATCCAGGATCCAGACTGAGAAAAGTTACATTCCTGGCTTGATTTTTTTGGATCCCAACATTTGTTCTGCCCTGTGCTCTCTGTGATCTTGATATAAAGTCTTCAACTTTTTATTTTGTTGACAGTGAGTCATTCACCCTGTACGAGTCTCATTTGTGACAAAGTACGAACTTCCTGCTGGGACCATCAAATCCTGCAGGGGCAAAGTATAAACCTTGTTAGCCTAGATTGTCTTGTTACTTTTATTCCATGACTGAGGACATCATCTCTTTTTAATATACGTTACTCGAAATTAGTTTTATAGGGTATTGGGATGTCTGACCAGACACACTGGTTCCTCTGACAGCCCTCAGACGTCTCTGTAGTTGTGCTGTAGTGGCTACACTACGAGGCCTTTCACGCACTGAACAGGTGTCAGATGTTGAGAGGCCAGTCTGCTAATGACACTCTGAGACACCTGTCCATTAGCAAAATCAATTTGCCAACTCCTTGTCTGTATCCCCTCCTGCTCAGTCAGCTTACGTCAGTTGACCATGACGATTTCAAATGGCCACAATGGATGCTCACTCATTATCCAGGGCCTTTTATAGCCCCCAAACAAAATTTTTGTTACTATACTTGCTATATTTGTGTGACTCGTCATTCAAGTTATAGCCCCACAACTGAGCTGAGTTAGTTCCACAAACAAAACCAGTCATTTTTTTCAACACATGACTCTCCGTGACTAAAACCACTGATGCAACAAATATACAGTTGGGCAAAATCTATGCACCCATGTCCCAATATACCTAACTAATTTTGAGCAGAGCATAATAGATTAATTCTGAAGAAAATATAGATGTGCCACTCAATCTGTGTGCTGGCTGGTTCTCCATCTGTTATTGGATACAAGTCACTGTCATGTACTGACTGACATTATCCATAACTGCAAGACTGGGCTCTTTAGAGTTCAGTGGTGGGCTGAACCTGCTGTGACCTGCTGTCACTGTGCATATTCTGAGTGTTAGCACAGAATAACAAAGCTGTCTCTGTGTGTGTATGTGTGTGTGTGTGTGTGTGTGTGTGTCTTGCAGGCTCCGGTGAAGTCTCCAGAGCAGTTCAGAGCTCTTGGCCTCAGTGCTCCATCTGGCGTGCTGCTGGCTGGACCTCCAGGATGTGGGAAAACACTGCTGGCCAAGGTTCCCCCTCACACCACCAGAATCCTACCTGATCGTTAGCTGAGTTACATATCACTCATATAGCACTTTTTTGAACACCTTTAGTGCAATTCCCTGTAAAATGTTTGACAGTATCTGGTATTCTGTTATAGACTGATTTCTAAGGCAGTGGCGATATAATGACATCACAGCCTTACAGCAGTCCTGAAGATTGAAGGGATAGTTTCAGAATACAGGACAATATTTAACATTTTAATAAAATGTTTTTGTCCCTCTGCCTAAAACCACGAACAGTTAGATCAAAATGTGTGGACAGATATTTCAAAGCCATTGACATCTAGACCAATATTTGACTCTGTCTTTAGAAGTGGAGAGTGAAGCTGGCTGTTGTCTCACTGTGTCTCACTGTGTTGTCTCCTGACAGGCTGTGGCCAATGAGTCGGGCCTCAACTTCATTTCTGTCAAGGGTCCAGAGCTGCTCAACATGGTGAGTCACTGAGCTGCAGGAACATGTTGATGTAGTGCAGGCTGCCTTTGCATGGCTGCATTGTGTGGTCTTGGATCTAAGTACAACCAACAGACACTCCCCTTCAAGCCTTTAGCCTCTGCCTGTAAGGGGATCATTCCGTTTGTTCTGCTAACATCACCTCAGTGAGCCTGTAGCTGCTGTTTCTGTATATCTGGATTTTTTTGTTCAGACTCTGCTCTCATTTATGGAGGTGTCTTCCTTGTGCTATTTTCTTCACATCTTCACTCTAAATATTGCAACAGCAATCCTTGTTCACCACACCATGTCTCAGAGAGGCCTGATAGAGAATGAACTGATTGCGCTAATTCAAAGTGTGTGTTTCTCTGCAGTATGTGGGAGAGAGTGAGCGGGCTGTCAGACAGGTCTTCCAGAGAGGACGCAACTCAGCTCCTTGTGTCATCTTCTTTGATGAGATCGATGCTCTGTGTCCTCGCCGCTCAGGCCATGAGGTAAGAGGTCTGAGATGAGGTGTGAGTGAACCCATGAGCAAGACATCAGATTCTTCAGTGCAACACACTGGCCACACCATTAGCACACACTAGAGGCACCATAAAGACACAAAAAGCAGTCAGCGTTTCAGTAGCAGGGGCTCTGCGTTTCCTGCTTAAGTTGATGCACATCTACTTGTGAAATAGAAAAGTGTTGTTTTGGAGAGCTCCGACTTGACATTGTGGCAGAGGCTTTCAAAACAATGGTGTCTCAGTGTAAGTCATGTGCTTCTAGTTTGTGGCCCTTAAAGGCATAGTATGTCATTTTTGCCCACAGGGCTCTCTCAATCAAGACAAAACCGCTGAGAACATTTTTGACCCGTTATGCATGTTGGTCTATAAGTTAATTTGCATACAGACACTGTCTGCTAATGGCTTCACGAGAGCAGTCTGAAGTAAAAAGTGAAGCGTGCTGAAAGAAAGAAAGAAGCTTAGTGTGGTAGCATTTTCACCAGAAAGGCACAAATTCAAATATGAAGTTAAAATGTGTGATGCTACCAGTTTGTTGCTAATGTGGTACAGCATAGTGCGAGTACTACTACTGAACTAACACCCTGCTGCCATGTCTGAGGGTGGCTCACAGCCACTTCATCAGCGCTGACTGGGAGGTGCAGTCCAGTGTGCTCCTGTCTCCAGCGCTGACACACTGACAAAGCAGACTGTGGAAACTATGTGAGGCTCGTGTGCTCCTCACTCCTCGCCTCTCCATCTGTCACGCGCTGCACAGCCTCACTGAGATGCTGACACAATGTGCTGAAGCTCATTGAGTCACTGGAGCACCAAACTAAATGGAAAGCACCTCCTGTAATTTATGTCATTTTGCTTTTCTTCTTCATTATTAACCATTTAGTAACTGGTTAATGGGTGCTGGGCTATCAAAAGCAAACTGAACTGACAGGATTTTTTGTTTTATTCATTGTTCAGCTGCTGACATGACTCATAATCCTTTAAACATTACATTTAGTCACAGTCATGTTTCCTTCCCTACTCTGATGTATCAGACAGTGCCTATAAAAAATAAACCCTTGGATATTTTCCACTTTTATTGCTTTTATAATCATTGTTAAGTTGATTTAGCTTTTTTGACAAAAAAATTACAAAAACGTGTCAAAGTGAAAAAAGATTTCTACAAAGGTCAAATGTCAATGGATTACAAATATATAATGTAAAATAAATGATTGCGTAAGTATTGGGTGAATACTTTTTATAAGCACTTTCAGTACAGGCACTGTACTGTAAGTACACAACTCAATAAGGGAGCATTTTGCGATGCGCTAACATTAGCTGCGACACCTGTCAGCATGTTCACGGTCCGACCCATGGACACCTGTTACACATTATCTGATGACATAAGGCCACATCCTAATTGAACTTGGTCTTCATTTGAACTCAGTTACACACCTGTAGTTCCTGACTGCATCTAACACATTTGTGGCATTAATTACACACTGGTAATAAAATGTGCTCTAATGTTACAACTAGGGGTGTCACGATACCAAAAATTCAGTAGTCGGTGCCAATACCAGTAAAATTACACGATTCTCAATGCCAATTTCGATACCACGGTAAAAAAAAAAAAAAAAAAAGGATGAAAATTTTGAATATTCCATATTTTAAAGCATCAGTCGGATGCATTTTGAGATGCATTTTTTGCCAACCTGTGGAGAGCTGGAGAAACTTAACTTCAGCCATGAGTCAAAAATATTATGGCCTCCTTACTAAGTATTTTGCAAGACATTTCCTGCCAGCCTGTCACTGGGTCTAACATTTACAGCATATGAGGCACAATGTGGTAAGGGCTTAATGCAAATGGCTTAATGCATATAGGGATGCAGACCACCATCAGAAGCTGAAAGCACTGCTGGCCTCTGCGATTTTACCTGACTGAATTTGGTGAGTGATGGTTTCAATCATTTTAATATTTTCTGGTATATCCAAGTTACCCAGGAGCTCTGTTGACATAGGCTTAGCTAACGTTAGCTACAGCTTGATGAACTGAGTCATTGAACACAGCAGGAGAGAACGCAACGTTAGAGAGCTAGCACTAAAGCTCCGGTGGAAAATGATTAGCACTAGCTAACGCTACCATTAACGTTAGCCTAAAATTAGCTACATATCGTTACAAAAGTTAGATCATATCTAGCTAATGTTAGGCTAACGTTAACGGTAGCGTTAGCTAACTGTTAGTGCTAATCATTTTCCACCGGAGCTTTAGTGCTGCTAACTGTCAGTCAGGTAAAATCGCCGAGGCCAGAAGTGCTTTCAGCTTCTATCGGTGGTCTGCATCCCGAAGAGGTTTTGCAGCAAGCTAGCCGGGTCAGCGCATGCGCGAGGTTTGTCGAGAGCGCGAGTCCTACTCGCAACATAAAAATAAATCCACGCAAGTTTTAGTAATTTAAGGAGATAAGCCTGCACGTAAGTTACACAAATTGAAAAACTCATAGGCCAAGTTGGATGGGGATTCAAAAATGTACTACCTCGTCAGATGACGTTTATTACCTTTTACTACTTTTTACTGGCCTTAATTTGGGCTAATTTCATTTACTACCTTTTACAACCCCGCGGACACAACTTCCGGAAGAGGCGCTGCACCGATGCCAACACCGGAATCGGTGCGAGCAGTACTTCAAAAAAATGGGCATCGTCAGTGTTTTGACATTTTAGAATCGAAAGGTATCGCAAGTATCGGTTCTCGTGACATCCCTAGTTACAACCAATACCTCTTCATTTCTTCCATTAGTTATTACTGTCACTATTTTACCCTCTCAAGTATCACACTGAGGTGTTACAGAAATGTGTTACTTTTAAAAGAAAACACAAGGGTGATAGCATGTCCAACAAATACAAACCAAACAAACAAAAAGATGACACAGGATTTTGGAAAAAAAAAAAGGAAAATAATTTATTCTGGTTTGATACTGTAAAATTCTGGTTTTGATAAACAACGGTATTGAGTTGGCTAATCAGTCAAATCTTTCTTTACTTAGTTTCTTGTTTGTAGCGCCCCCTTTTGTTGAAAATGACACTCAACCAAGGAACAAGAAAAAAACTCCCTTTAGGACAAATCCACAGGGGGGCCTTCTTAAAGAAGGGTCCCCCTTCCTGGAGATCAGGTGGTGATGGGACGGTGCTGCTGATCACTGTGCTGTAACCTGTCCTTTGCCAGGACTGATGGTTTGTTCCAGAACAGATCTAGAACAGGTTGTAGTGGAGCTCATGATGTGGCATTTGGTGCAAGTGATGTTGGGATGGAAGCGGAGGTATTACAGTTGGAGTTGACTGGCCCATATTATCAGCCAATATTGGTATCTGCTTATATGTTGTCCGATATACACCGATATGAAAGTTTATTATTTTTTAAAGAAAGATATAATTGATGAAAAGATCAGGGTTCCCACGTGTCCTTGAAAAACCTGGAAAATGTTTGACCAATTTTTCAGTCAAGGAAAACATATAGAAAATGAGAAAAAAAGGACAAATGTCCTGAAAACGGTTAAGTTTTCCTGGAAAATAATTTCAGGGTTCCCACGCTTCCTGAAATAACTTTCCAGGACATTTCCAGGACATTTTTGCTGTCCTGGAAAACAATTTCAAGGAAAGAGTGGGAACCCTGAAAGATGCCTGTGGCAAGTTTCCTGTTTCAGTCCAATGATGTGTTTATTACCATGTTGAGCTGCAAAGTGTGTGTGTATATCGGCCGATATATCGATATCAGAAGGTTTTACTCCCTAAGATCGGTCCCAGTATCTGCCCAAAAAGTTGGGCTCTAGTTAATGTCTGACGGTACTGATGTTAATAGTGTCTGAATCTTTGCTGCTTCTTGGTTGTCATCTCTTTTCCTCTTCCTGGTCACAGGTCCAGGAAGTAGGTCCTTCTCATTTTCTGGGACTTCATGGTCCTCATCACGGCCCTAACTCTTGTAATCAGTGCTGCTGCCATTGCTGTCATAACAGCTGTCAGTATCACTATCTGCAAACTCATCCACCACCTGAATCTTTTGCTACGCTGCGGTCGTCCACATCACTGGATCCGCCCAGCAGTGGCTCTTCTTGCTCAATAATCTGGTTGATTTCCACCTCAACCTCCGGAGGACAGGTTTCCTTCCCCATCCACCCACTTTGGAGATAACACACAAAACGTTGGTTCTTGGACAACGTGCAGTGAACTGAACTGTTTATGTGGCTTGAATGAGTGAAGTAAGCCTACTTCTGTGGGTGAGGTGAAAATTGTACAGCTATACTTTTGAGGTCCCTCATTGACATAATGCATTCCCTATCCCCTTACCCTAACCTTAAACATCAAAACTAAATGCCTTACCTCCACCCTTTCACTCTAACCGTAACATAAAAGTAATTCTTACAGCCTCAAACAGCCCCTTAAAGACCTGTCCAAAAGTGAGGAGCAGCCAAAATGTCCTCGCTCCTACTGAATTTTTGAAAATAAAGAGGAGTGAAGAGTTTGATAGGCACTGGAAGTACATTTATGGAAAATTTGATTTTACATGCCGTGCTCTGTAAAGAGAAAAGTACACAGTAAAAACAGAAGTTTTAACCAAGAATGCACAGACTCTTACATATTACTTCCTCCCACGGGGAGCTCAAGCAAATGTGTCTAATATTCAAAACCGTGACCATCATTGAAGCAACAATGCAGAGGCACCCCCAGAAATCTTTGGCCTTGTGTCAGGGTGGCCATGTGATCTACTGTAGAGTTACTGTTCATGCAGCTTGTGTTTGATGCTTGAGGTACCGTGTGTGTATGTGATGAGTTGGTGTGTCTTCAGTCAGGAGCCAGTGTGCGGGTGGTCAACCAGCTGCTCACAGAAATGGATGGCCTGGAGACGCGACGACAGGTGTTCATCATGGCTGCCACCAACAGACCAGGTACAAACCCAGCTTCAGTCAGACCTGAACTTCAGAGGATCAGAGGCTGACTGGAGCCTGAACCCAGCTCAGATGCTTTCACCTCTTGGTTCACTCGAAGGAGTGAACAGCTGGATGTCTTTTTAACAGTGATGGAAATTAACTGAGCATTTTAAGTTGTGCAGTTAGGATCATTTTCATATACTTGTACTTTATTATTTCCATAATATGCTAATTTACACTTTTATACATCTGTACTTTTTTTTTTAAGTAGCATATTGAATGCTTGTAAGGGAGTATTTAGACATTGTTTTTTAGCAGTATATATGTAGATGTGACCCAAACTATTCTTCCAGCACTATTGTTTTAACATGTAACCTGGATTTCAAATAAATTCATTATCTATTGCTCCTATAAACACTCAATGACTGTCACTGTCTTATCTCCTGCCAGATATTATCGACCCTGCCATACTCAGGCCAGGTCGTCTAGATAAAACCTTGTATGTGGGTCTGCCTCCTCCAGCAGACCGCCATGCCATTCTGCTCACCATTACTAAGGTAAAGTAAATACAAATGAATAATTATCCATCTGTGATCCTAGCTAGATATTTAAAAAATAATAATTTTAGGGCTGTCAAAGTTAACACGACAATGCACACACGTTATGACCCTCGATGCACACCGTAGTTTGGAAAAAAAAGCGTTGCAGCAGTCATGTTGTGGATGGCAGCAGAAACAAACCTCCATGAGAAGAATTGGATAAAGAAAAGGGTCTTTTGAATGGCAGGTTCAGCTTCAAACCCTGCCAGAGGGTTACCTTGACAAGAACAAAGTTATTTGCATTTAGTTAACAAGTGTAAAGTTAGACACTACATTGTGTTAGTATTACTAAGGAATGTTACATTCAGCTCAACATGCCCATCTTTCAGCATATTCTTTGAGGATGGGTACCTTTGAGGTTATTCTGGAGAATATTCTGGACAGTATTTGTCAGTGTTTTGGATTGTTGCAATAATAATAAACATACATTTGCATAAAGCAAGCATATTTGTCCAGTCCCATTATGATAAGCATTAAAAATACTTAAAAATGTCCCTTTTAAGGGGTGTGTATATAGAAAAGATAAGAAATGTGCAATTAATTTGCAATCCATGGAGGGCCCACCCCGCAACTTACAGGACTTAAAGGATCTGCTGATGTTAATCTTGGTGCCAGATACCACAGCACATCTTCAGGGGTCCAGTGGAGTCCACGCCTCGACGGGTCAGGCCTGTTTTGGCAGCAAAAGGGGGACCAACACAATATTAGGCAGGTGGTCATAATGTTATGTCTGATGGATATAGATGGATGGATGGATTTCAGTCAGTAAACCCAAATTTTGGGGGGAAAAATCCCATCAGAGAAGGGTTCCAAAGACAAACACTCTCTGGCACATGAGCAAACCTACAAGCTGCACACTTGTCTTGTAAATGACCACATCCTGTCTCAGAATATGAAAAACACAAACTTTATCAAATTCCTTATTGATTGATCCTTATGATTTATTTTTTGTTATACAAAATGGAAAATGAAAATGTTACCGTTTTGTAAATGTTTACTGATCCCTTTGACCAATGATGTTAAAGGTTTAATTTTTTTCATTTAAAATAAAATAGGAATTTGTAATTTAAAGTCAAATAACCCCTCACTTTATTTTAGAACCAGTTTCTGAATAAAAAAGTGATTGACCGAAACATACACTGACCTTTTAGTAAGGCCTGGAGCTGATAAATCCTCAAGTAGAAGGTCTAATTTATCTACATCCTCCTTTTTCTGTTGTTTTCTCAGGGTAACAGAGTGGTACCTATTTTTATTGGTTAATCTGGAAGTTAGCATTGCCCTGGTTCCCTCGACAAAAAGCCTACAGGATCTTTGAATTGAACTCAAAGACTTCAAGACGAGGGGAACAGATGTACAAAAATGCTCTTCAGGACTACAAACTATACCACTCTACGTCTCAGAACCTGAACAAGTCCTGCTGTGTTCATTTATACAAGTTTCCTGTAAGACCTCCAAAACATGTTTTATTGTTCCTCTCGTAAAGAAATTGCCATATTTTACATGCCCATTTTTAAATCTAGCATTAATGTTATTGGGTATAAAATCTGAATCGTGCACTGGCCATTTATCAGTTAGAAAGCTTCTTTGGACAAGTTATCTTTAACCAGGTCTTAAGAGATATCTTTATCAATGGATCGGCCTCCATACTCAACTCAGTGCCAAATGAATATTGTATGATGTTTGGCATGCCTTCTCTATCCACCTCATTGTGTAAAGGGTTTACAAAAGCTTACTAAAGGCTTTACCTGTCACCTGAACACAGTTGTGTAATGTTTGGGAGGAAAATATCTCCCTTGGTAACTGATAAGTCTTTAAGCTGATCCTGTGGCTACATTTTAAACAGGTGTGTTGTCCAATTCTCTGTTCAGAATGATCAACCACAATCTAGTAGTGAGGCACATGAGGCAGCCAGAAAAGTGACTCTATCATCCAATGGAGCTGTGTCACTGGGAGGTCAAGCTGCTAGGTTAGCAGTTTCCCTTTACCTCCAGTCTTTGTGCAAAGCTAGGCTGACCCCAGGTCAGACCATCTGTGAATGCACAGAGATGAAAAAGCTGTTGCTCTTTTCAAGTGACTCAGGATTCGTATATTACAGGGCGGGACCAAACCTCCACTGGAGCAAGATGTCTGTCTAGAAGAGATCTCCTCTGACGAGCGCTGCGATTGTTTCAGGCAAGTCTCTGCTGGAAACACCAGCTGTCCTCCGACACCACCCTGCCTGTTTTCTGAGAAGTCAGCTTGCTTTAATCAGTAGACATGTTTTTTAAGATGAATTTGCTACTGACTAAATGCAGAAGCACTGATATGTAAATCTGACAAACAGAATGAAATGTGTATATGTGTGTGTGTGTGTGTTTAATCCAGTGGTGCTGACCTGACTGCGTTAGTAAGAGAAGCGTCTGTGAATGCCCTGAGGGCCTACCTGAAGTCTCAGCATTCCTCAGCCTCTTCATTTGGTAACTTGACACCTGCCTCTACACACATGTACAGTATTTAGTATTGAAATATGTAACTAGCAATTTGAGGTGTGGAAGTAACAATGGAGTAGATTTGATTATTATATAATTATCATATTGAAATAAATAAAAAGTGTTTTTTCTTTTCCGATGTGCATATTATTAGAAGTAATTTAGCTACATACCAGATCTAATGTTTGATTTGCTATATAAAGTAGTTCAGTCCTGTTTTTAGAAAATTATGTTCAGAGCAATCAAAGATGCACTTCACCCCTGGAAAGATGATCCCTTGAATGAAACTAGCTGGTTTATAAAGTAGAATTATCTATTTTTTAAGCTTGTGCTACATGAACAGAAAAAAAACATTGAAAAAGGGCAATAGTGCATTCTGGTTGTTGTATGTTTTTCTACCTTTTGAGAAAAAGGGAATACTGTGTCACACTGGACCAATAACAACTTGTGCTGATGCGTGAGACACTGCGAGTGGGCGGTGCTTGGCTTTGGCAGTCCATATTAAAACAGGAAATGGTACGCCCAGCTGGCAACAAACAAAAACATTTCAGAAGAAGAATAGAGGATTAACATGATGGTGGTTCATATTTGATCAGCAGCACCTTGTTTTCAAGTTTAATGGGAGTTAATTCAGCCTCCATTTTCACAATATAGAAACAATATGGCAGCCACTTCCTGTTTCACAAGAACAGTAGACTAAAATATGTCATTAGCAGTCACATTTCAGGCAGAAGTAGACAGTGTGGTAACAGAATCGTGGTTTAGAGTTTATCAGCACTGCCTAGTTTCAACAGTTTGCCCCTCACTTGATCCAATCGACAGAGAGAGGGGCGGCTGGAGACCAGTTTACCCTTGTTCACTTGCATATACCAACATTGTAGTGATACAAAGCTGGTTGAAAATCTGCAAAATATCAAAAATAATTCCTTTTTTAGTCTAAAGCTGTTGTATCCAGTCAAGTCTAAACAGTGACAATTCAGTTTCCTTCAGCTTGTCTTTTATTCATCAGTCAATACAGTTCTTTAGATTTAATTCCAGTCTTCTATGAGAGCAGCCAGCAACAGCACATAAACCCTTGTAGCGACCAGGGAGGGTAACAATTGAGACAAGTCTGTGAAACAATCTAAGAAGGTCTGGAAGAGTACCACATGTTTCTGTAATCTCAAATTAGATCATATTGGAGAGAAAGAGGAAGCTGTTTGGTGCTGACTTTATCTCTCTTCAGATCATTCTCTTCATTGACTTGATGGTGTGTGTATTGTTCCACATAGGTCACACATACTCTTCTGGCTCCGTCGCTGACATCAGAGTGAGCAAACAGAACTTTGATGATGCCTTCAAGAAAGTCCGTCCATCTGTGTCTAAAAAGGTAAGAAAATAGAAACAGTACAGTAGCTGCTGTGCGTCATGTAAAACCTTAATAGGTTTGTTAACAGTAGAGAAACTTGGATAGCTTCTAAGTATTGGTCTAACCTGTGAGCTTTTCCAGGTACAAGTGATGTTGGTACTGTGACATCCACTTTACATTTCCATCCACTGTCAAAGAGGCAAAAGTAACTGTGTTTACATGGCTAACCATACAGACTCTTTTTTTGTTTCACTTCATTTTTATCATTTATCACCATGCATTTATATTTGAACAAAAATTAATTAAACAAAATGGAGATGTTAGCTGTGACCCACAGGCTGAAGCTAGGCTTACGTCTATGGAGTCAGATCAGACGAAGGCCTTCAGCACAGTGGCCAAAGTCAGACAAGAGGTGAAAAGACCAACCCTAACCCCAAGGCTGCATTGACCAGTTTTGTTCCTGGGAGGTTTGATAATGTTGATGCTTATTTAAAGGGATATTCCAGCGAAAATTTAATCCATGATCTAACACACTATGACACCGAGTAAGACCCAGTTAGAAACAGTTATTATCGAGAGCTGACAGGGAAAAGAACACGAGCAAAAAAAGTATAATTCGGACTCATTTCACAGATTGCCGTTGAGATACGGCCGGACTATAGTCAACCGGTGGCTTGTTGTATTGAACACAGACATGTGGGGTGAGTTGTGCTGTGTTTTTAATACAAATCCAGCAAAGCTAGCAGGTGTTTGATGCTTCGTACTGTGTGCTGGGACTGTACATGTACTGTTGCTGAAGTTTGGTGCTGTTCTCACCATTAATTGTGGCTTTTTGATGGCGGTTTCTAATTGGAGGCATAAACTGCAGTGTATTGTTATCGTGCTGTCTTTTCTGAGGTTACTACAACTAGCTAAGCTAGCGGTCAGCTAAGCTAGCGGTCAGCTAAGCTAGCGGTCAGCTAAGCTAGCGGTCAGCTAACTTGACCTCTCGAGGGGGAGTCTTACTCGGTGTCACGGTGTGTTAGACCATGGATTAAATTTATGCCGGACTATCCCTTTAAGACTGATACACAGACGTACTGTCCCTCAGCTTTGACCACCGTGCTACCTTTGACATCCCTTAAATGTATTGTATTACTATTACTAGTATTGTGATTTATTTTACTACTTTATTATTAGTGTATTTAAAATAAAGTAGAAATGATTAGCTTAACATCCCAGCTAACACTGGGTGCCACTGAGTATATCTGATACTAGTGCCAATATCGTACCTGAATTTCGTACTCCTTTTCTCTCTACCTTATGTTTAAAAATGTATACAAGCTGTAGTACAGAAACTGTTGACGCCTCCACGCCAGCAGTAGCTGTGCCTGGAGGCGTTATGTTTGCATGTTGTCCGTCTCTCCATACCATTTTCATGAACAATGTATCTCAGGGACACGTTTAAGGATTTCTTTAAATTTGGCACAAATGTCTAAGTGGACTCGAGGATGAACTGAAAGAAACTATCATTCAGTAATTAATATTAATTATGAAATGGATTAGAGTCTAAAACTGGAAATATTTTCATTTAAAATCAGGATCTGATCAAGATTTTGAATCCATCCAGATGCAACATTTTGGTATTTGACAGATTTTGACACCCTGTACCACCAGAGACACATTTCAGTCAATTTAATACAACTGCTCAGGTTGAATACCCAGCTCAATGTATTACTGTCACCTCAGTATCGTGGAACTATTGGTTTATTGTATGTTTTCGGTTGTACAGTAACAACTCATTTAGTAATGCAGTGGTTTATTATGCGTCCAATACTCTGACAGCATTCCAGATCCTTCAAGTAATTACAAACTGTGAGAGCTCTATAATATACTGTCTGTCAGATCTGTCTTTCAACCTCCTGTTATCAAGTGGCAAGAGAACCAGTCCAACCAGTCCCACAGTAAACACTGTGACATTAAAGTGAGGATGTGTTCTCCAAATTCCTTCATACTCTCAGAAAATAATCATATCAGCTTTACAGACAGAACACTTGGACGCCAGGAACAAATATTACTATAGACAGAGGTGAGGAAGCACAGAGTCCTCTATCTCATATCATCTAACACCCAGTCAGCCAATCAGACAGCCAATCAGTCAGCTGTTGTTTGTTGTGGGAAGTGAAAGTGAGAGAGGCAGGGTGCACGTCCTTGTTTTGGATCCTTTAGAAGCTGCTCAGGCTTTTGTTTCTGTGTCAAAACCAACCATGCAGCGACTGTCTGTGTTCCCTGCAGGACCAGAGGATGTACGAGCAGCTCAGAGAGTCCCTCAGCAGATGAGTCCAGACTAGAACCGGAGACGGTGCCAGCAACAGCTCGCCTTTGAAATCCACTTCAGATATTAGTGAATCATTTTATTTCCTGTACGTAACACATTTTTTTTGTGGTTGAATCCATAATTCAGATTCCTGATTTTATAATAAAAAATGTATAGAAACGAGAAGATGAACATAATGCTTGGTATGCAAAGATTGAGTTCTTATCAGACGGACAGATCAGCTACTGTTCTGTTATCAGGCCTGTCTCTCACTCCACCACTGTGTGGGCGAACAAATTCTACTGATAGCTGTCATGTATACACACTTCATCTATTGCTGTTCTTAATCAGACACTTGTGAGTTTGTCAGTATCAGTGCACCACTGGTAGACAATGTGGCCAAACCATCACTGCAGCAAATCTGGATTTATAACAAATGTAAAATGTTGTTCATTAGTTATAAATCCAGAGTTTGCTGCAGTAAAAGCTGAGGCCTGTTAGATGATGAGGAGTGTATGATTATGTTGCACAAAAACTACCTATGTGGGTTTATCGTCCTAATGGATGGAGCTCGATGCTCTAAAATACCAGCATTCTTCAGTCATATTAACATTGAAAGTAAAAGCAGAAAAGAAAGAAACTTTGATGTTTGTTTGACAAAAGGTGTCGATGGTGAAACAACATAAACTTTAAGTGCTGTACCACCCGACTACAGAGCAGCTTCTTTCCTCAGGCTGTGACACTCCTTCATTCATCCTCATCTTTGTTTTATGATTTATCCAACCCGGAATATTCAAAATCTGACCCGGTGACGGGCATTAAGATAATAATAATAATAATAATGATAATAACTATTGACTATATAGAAATAGCCAATCTTCTCGCCGATGGTCTTGTTAGCTTATACAGGTCATATGATGCATCAGAATGAAAAGTTCCTTGTATAGTGTTTAAAAAAGTTACATTAATCATTAATTAGTGTACTTGGCTCCATTGCATATTTCAATACATTTATGATACTACAGCAAGCCTCTTAGTTACAAAGGTGCAGTCCTGAGTTCTGTTGGCATTTTTATATCCCCTGTGCAGGCTTCAGTTAAGCTGATTGGCTCAGTATAATGTGAACGGGACAGAACAGTTCTAAATCAGATTTTAACTCCCTCAGTGGAGTGAAGAAAGGAACATGTTACTTGTCACTGAAGTGTTCTAATTGCAGTACGGTGTCTAAATGGGCCAGTTTCTGGAACCTACACGCCTTTATCACTGCAGAAAAAGTAGAGGTGTGATGGATATTTTATTTAAATGTAACTCTTACCAGTGAACCAGCATGCAAAGTAACCTGGACCTTGGTCATGCAACTCATTGAGTGCAGTGTTGGTTGTCAGAATGTCTGTGGGATAGGTCAGAACCATGCTGTATGAAAATCAGAGTGATGATCACATTTGGTCATGTTTACAGTAATTTCAGCCCCTATCGGCCTCATCTTTGCATAACATAGGGTGGCTCCACATCAAAACTAAGTGTGGGTCATACTCTCAATTTGCAACACTTTCTGCAGATGTGTTGCTGCAGAGATCAGTGTAATGTCAAGTCAAGATTGTGACAGCTGACAATGCCAAAGAGATGAGTGTTGCTGATCATGAGCTTGAATGAACAAAGTGTATCTATTTAAAATGTATTTTAAATACATTTATTTAAATGTAAATGTATTTTAGTAATTACTGTACAGTCTGGGGAAACATGACAGTATACACAAAACTGGAACATTAACTGAAACTAACCAATAGAGATATTGTTAAAATAATTCTTTAATAATTCAGAATGGAGGAAGGAGATCGGAGTCAGCTCAAGGTTCAAACAAGGTTTTTATCTTGTACAAGAGGAGAATTCACAAAGCAACACACAGATCTGTTCCAAAGGAAAGACTGAAATTATGAAGAGGATGATTTTTATCTCTCTCTCTCTGTGGGTGTGGGTAAAACTCTAACAGCTGCTAATTCATGCCTTCCTGTACTTAAATAAAGAATTCACAGAGAGGTGAGGAAAACACTCAGTGGTTAATCGATACCTTATGTGGGTAGAAAACAAGTCATAAAGCCAGGTCACAGGTCATACGTTAGACAGTTACTTTGACCATAGCTGTGTAAGACTTTAATTCACATGTCCCCACATGGGGTACACAATTTCCATCACAGATATTACATCATATAGATTTAAAATTCTGCTAATGACATCTCATAATGAAATAAGTTGCTCCCGAGTTAAAACTGCAATAATAACCATAGACCCCAGTGTCAGTACTGATGTCTGCCGCCATAAACACCTGTAGACTGATGAAGTCGTACAGTCCACTACTGATGCTAACTCTGTGTGTGGGAATGTGGGTAAAACATTTGAAAACACCTTAATAAAATTGGCTCCACAAACTAAGAGCATCAACCATCCAATGTAGCATTTAACAAAAGCTACACATGAGGAAACTAGAAAGGCACACATACCTCCACCAAGGCTCAACCGTCCTAATGGATTCCTGGATCTGCACCGAAAGTCGAGACCAATCCTCCATCCAAGTTTCGTTGGATTCCATTCACTAAATTTTGTGTAATTCTGCTGACAAAGCAACCAACAAACAAACCAACAAAGGGACACCAGTCAGAACATCACGTCCTGCCGCAGGTTAACAACCTCCACTCAAGGTCCACTGTGTTGTAAACTGTAGAATGCCTGGTTAACTGTGCTTTCCAACAGATTGCATGGATTACCCATTAGGAAAGCCCCCGTTAAGTGCTGTACTTAAATTTAGTGTTCTGATTTCATGTGTCGAGTGGATGCCCTCTACAGCTGCTGCATGTGAGTTACTTCCAAATGTGTTGACTGTGAGTGTAGCAGACCAGGCAGTCATGTCATTTCACCGGATTGATTTCCCTCAATGGTTTTTGCACCACGACAGGAAGCATTTGTTACAACTACCTGGTCTACTAGTCTGTAATGGACCCTGTGTGCGCCAGCTGAATGATTACTTCACGCCCAATGTTCAACCACACAGTCGACCATGGTGCTGTTGACCTGGGACTCATCAGGAAGTCTTCATGCAGGCACTGGCAACCACTCCCCATGTGGTTTAACCCACTGCAGTGACCTTCAGAAGGTTACATATATTGGAGGTACATTGTAAGATTAAAACTAAAAGGTAGAATTTGAGGCATTGCAGTACAACAAAGAAGAGTGGAAGTGAAATAGCCCTTAATAACATAAGCACATGAAATGAAAAATGGATTTGTTTTGCAGAAGCAATGTTTTTATTTTTTCAGTTTAAGGATAAGACAACTGAATTTAAAAATATTGCAGAAAAATGATTATAGGTCATTTGAGTTTAAGGCCCCTGATCTTCACTACACTGCCAGGAAAATGGTCTTTATTTCTTTAATCATTCATTTTATTAGCTTTAAATTTGTCAAAATATCATAAAGAAAACAATTTCAATAGCAACCACATGTAATTTGGTTCCGAGCTGCTTAATCTCCATTTCATACATGAAACCAATCTGTTGGAAACAAATATGGAATTGAAAACAAAGTTCTGAGGCAAAGATGAGTAATACACTTAGATGTCACTTCACACAACGTCAGACTGACACAGTCACAGTTCGAATGCATGGCAACAGATTGTACGATGTTGAGGTACATTAAAGTGTGGCTAGTTTAAAAGCAGAGCAGTTGGGGAACAAAAAGGGTCATAGGCCAGAAAGGTTAAGGACGACATTTAACATACAAGGCAACAAATACTGTACATATGATTAAGCCCATAAACTTAATACATATGATATCAAATAGACCAGGTCACAGCCACTTGACAGCAAAATGTTGCAACAAACTTGATTCATATGGAGGGATCTTAATGAGTGAATTCAACTTTGGTACACACACACACACGCACACACACACACACACACACACAGTGATGCTGTTTTCATGTCCAACATCAAGGAAGATGTGATCTACATTCATCCAGTTGTATATGATTTAACTCTGTGGCAAACTACAAACTGCACTGTGAACACTTTCGGACTGCCCTCAGTCATTATACAGGAGTAGCTTATTTTTCCTCGACTGTGAAGCTATCTTGATGACTCAGTTTTTGGGGCTGGTTGCATAAAGACATGTTAGACTGGTCTATAGAGGGGCCAGTTTCATTTTACAAGCTGAACATAAGTCAACAATAACTCATCAATGTTTTTTTTAGTATATGGTCCTTTTAAGGCACAATTTTCACAAGGCACAACAGGGAAAGGGAGAGCATGTCATGGTCCCAAGGGGACGGTTGTAGTTCTCTCACCGGCTGCATCATTGATTCTTTTATCAGCCATTAAAGCCTGAATGACACTGTGAGCGTGAGGGACACTCAACTCCAATTCATACAGTGAGTTAACAAATGCTTTTCCTCATCTGCTTTATTTAATATCATCAGAGAGTGAATTCTGCTGCCTGTTTTGTAGGTTCATAGCATTAAGAGTCTACAGCTATGGTAGCGGCTCCGTGAGGCTGTACAGTGGTACTAAATGTTAATAACAGCAAGCTGACATGTTCACAATGAAGAACACTGTTAAGCAGATATTGATTAGCTGATTAAAAGGAAATTCACTGCAATCTATTTTGATAATCTATAAATCATGAACAAAATGTAAAGCAATTGCTGTTGCCAGCTTCTCAAACATGTGGATTTGCTGCTTTTCTTTGTCATTTATAAAACTGTACATGAAGAGTCCTTTTGGACTGTTGGTTGGACATAAACATTGTGAAGACATCAATTTGGGGTATTTGAGTGAATTGTTATGAGCTTTTTTCACTATTTTTAGACTAGACATTTTACAGACTAAACAATGAATCCATTAAGAGTAAAGATAACCTGCAGATGAATCAATAATCACAACAAAACAATTGTTCGCTGTAGTTCTATCATCACCACCTTAATTTAGCATGTTTGCGTAACAAGTACAAGAGAAACTAATGGATATGACCTATTCCTCTGATTATGACTGCATCATGTTCTGGTTCTCCTCAGTGTCCAGAGTGGTCCAAAAGTCCACTGGAAGTGTTTCAGAAGCACATCTGATTGTATTTGAACGTCGGTCCAGTGCGTAATGAGCACTCACACATCCAGTGCACATTAACACACCAGCTAGAAAGGGCTGCAGATCATTTGACAGCTGTGAAAGACACTGAAAAAAAATACAGTGACCTGAAATGGACTTTTGGAACTACATTTTAAACCAATGTATAGGACAAAATCCATCCCGAGAGGGGCATGAATATCTATAGCATATTTCATGACAATCCATCATTTCATCATCATCATCATCCAACATTTCTTCCTTGTTCAGGATCAATAGCAAATAAGATTTCTATCCCAATCTTAACTGAAGTCTTTGTGCAACCAGTCCTGAGATCTGCCTACAGTCAACCTGACAAACTCCACTCATATTTTCAATGAAACATCAATGGGCTGAGTTTTCTGAACTGGTTAACAAATATCTACAACTATTTTCTCTTGTGGAGGAAAAGCACACTTCCAAACCCATGTACACAATTCACCCTTGTTTCACATGCAGATGTATTAATAAGCAGAAGCTGTTAAGTTCATAGGATGGTGAACTGGGCTGCTTGTCAGGGTGGATCCTGCAGCTTTGTTCCTGAGAAGCTTTCAGTGAAGTTACTCCTGTTTGACATCTCCCTTCAGCCTCCTCTTGACTCGAGAGTACGGGCTCAGTGCATCATCCATGATGAAATCGTACAGGACCTTGACCCACGATGTGTACTGAGGCAGGTCATCATAATACTCTGCTGCTATTTTCTTCACCTGGAATCCAAAGAGAAAGAATATTTAACACTGCTGAATGCTGCCTTAGAGTTTTACATTTCAAAGAGCCCCTTCCTGTTAATGCAGCCTGTTGTTTCACCAAAGTAAAACAGACAGAGCTGTAACAGAGCTGATGCAAACTTCAGAAAAAAATCCAACTCATTTTGTAATGCTAATTATATAAAATACATTTTCAAATCCCACTGTAGCATTTATATAATTTTTCTTTTATATTAAAGAAAAGTTCACTCAAAAAGGAAAATTCAGTCGTTATCTTCTCATCCCCATGTTTCGCAGTCCACAAATCATTTCTGGAGCATCACTACACAACAGTGTTGTAGAAGCCCGAGGATCCCAAATGGATTTGAAAAGACGTTAGACATTTACACCCTCAGCATGCTATCTGAGCTCGTGCACCCACTTCAGCTGCTTTTAGCCTAACCGCTCCAGAGAACATGCTAATGATAATGACTGGATTTTCATTTTTGTAATAAGCATTAGTTAAAACGTAATAAGGCCCATATAAGTCCTAATAAGATGATTGTCCATAATATTAATAAGACTGTATAAGCATTAATAATAGCACCATGCAAATGTTTAGTGTTAGAATGTGAGACATTTCTAAACACCATTTAAGAACATGAATAAAACCCTTAAGTTTCTTAGAAATGTTTAATAGAATTAAACACATTTATTTAGTTTATCAAACTTACCCATTATACAACTGTCTAAGCTTTAATTAGAAAATTACACACTTTATTATTACTTTATTAGAGACTCTTTAGTTTTTATTGACGTTTTTAAGCAGTGTATAAACTGAACTAGTTTCTTATGCCTGCGTATAAATGTCAATTTAACAAAAACTGTGGGTTTATTATGCTATTATTAACACTTATATATTCTTGTTAATGTTAATTAGCATCTTATAAGGACTTGTGAGGGCATTACTCCTATCAGCTAACTTATTACAATGACCTTAATATAAAGTGGAACCAATTCTTTTCATCACGCACAGCAGATGACCCAATAATGCAAAAAACCTGATCCGTCTACAGACAATTATACAATTCAACATACTGTATATGGAGAATAACATTTCCATTTATATACACAATAAACTAATGTCTGCTTGCATGGAAAGGAGCATTTTCTTTCAAACAAGTTTTAGTCTTCCAATAACTAGAACCACACACCAGTGTTCTTTCCAGGAAATGACTGGCTCTTACATGAACTCAATGAACTACTGTGTCAAAGTTCAACCTCCTTTACAGCTTTTGTTATGACGAGCTTCACACCCTGGATGATGCCTGTACAGCACGTCTGTCAGCAATTCAATTGATGTCTTATCTTTGCTGCTGAAGATTAGTTTATCTTTCTGCTCTCATTATGTAAGACAGGTGCCAGTAAACTATGAGAAAAAATGATATCAAGTCCAAAAGGTTCTGCTCCATGACTGTGGCTGGAGATTTATTTGAATGAAGGGAATATCAAATTTATCAAAACCAACTTCATAGGTGTCCCATTGGCTGATATGCCTGTGGAAGTATTTGGTTTTCTTTTATATATTTTTGAATTTTTTTCCCCACTTTATACCTAAACTATTTAAATGCTGTTTGTAATTTTGACCTTGTGTCTTTCCTCCTCTATAACAATAAACTGAATATCTTTGGGTTGTGGACAAAACAAGGTGTTTGAGGATGTCACCTGCACTTGGCTGCTGGTTGTACCTTTTTGCTGGATGCTGTTTTGCTGTGAAGCTCCAGAAATGTTTTGAGGACTATGAAATGTCACCCTACTTTCCATCTGCATGAGTGTGCATTGATAATTACTAAATTGTCCTTTTTAGGTGACCTTGTCCTTATATTGATATCCTAGGGGACAATTTAAAAAGTAAATCTGATTTTCTGTGTAACACCATTCTCACACACCAACATGTTGGCACAGCTGTACTAACCATGGGCAGCCTGCGTCCTGGGATGCTGGGGAAGTCATGGTGCTCATTGTGGTAGCCCACATTGAAGGTGAGAAGGTTGAGGGAGCCATAGTAAGAGTAGGTCTCATGGCCCTTAAGGAACATGTAGTGCTCAGCTATGAAGTGACCAGAGATGGGGTGCAAGCCCATCCCAAGCATAGAGCCAGCCAGCATGTAGACCACAGGCTTGGCCCCCCACAGCCAGTAGAGCAGGATGTTAAAGGTGAGCTGGACCACCAAGTTGGTCACCTCCAGCTGAGTGATGGGTTTGGGGTTGATGCAGAGGGGCCGGATGGCATAGAAGAGAGGCTGCAGAATAATCCAGACGAACTTGCGGAAGCGCGTGCAAAAGAACCAGCCTTCAAACTCAGTGGGAATGTCTACATCGACACCGTCTCCTCCCAGGTAGCGGTGATGATCCAGGTGATAGCGTTTGAAGGAGGCAGAGTAGGGCAAGCCAATGGGCAGGTTGGCAAAAATGGCAAAGTAGCGGTTCCACATGGCCTTGTTGTTTCCAAAGGCAGTGTTATGGGAGACCTCGTGAATAGCAAGGGTCATTGAGTGGTTGATACAGCTGCCAAAGGCGTAAGTCCAAAACAAAACCCATTTCCAGTTCAAGTCTTTGACCAGGTAGAAAGCTAAAAACTGTATAACCACCATCATGCACACAACCCACTTCAGCCTCGGGTCAGGACCCATCAGCGACTTGATTTGTGGGTATTTGGCTGTAGGAGAAAAACAAGAGACTCAGTCAAAATTCATATGCTGCAAAAAACATATGCAAATGTATCAGATCATCTGTTTTCACAACACCACATCTGAGTGAAGGAATTCTGCTGATTGATTCAAGATTGTCAGTTTGAAAATAAACAGAAGTAACACATTTTCCTACATCAGTATTATCTAGATTCAGACCAGGCAAAAAGAAACATTTCAGAGTCAACTACTGATTGGCACCTTGTGAAATGCAGTGCACCATTCAACCAAGTAGGCAGCAGCGAAAACAAATAAAAAGTAAAAGTGGCAGACAGCCCTTTTATACAAGTTCTCTACAATACAGTCTGGTATACAAGCACCTCAAAGGTTCTACCTTCAGGAGGTAGATACAAGGCTTACACATGCAAAACATTTAAAAAGCAGGGGAGAATTTTTATATGATGTCACCATTTAAGGAAGCACAACTCTACACCACACCATGCTTCCATTCATTTCTAAAAAAAAAAGAAGAGATAATGTATATGAAGACTTGAAATAAAAACACCTCTGTGAAGCTTGTAATTATGTGATTTTTGTTAAGACTGTGTTGCTCTGTTTGGGCAAGAAGTAAATGAAACAAAAGAGCATCTTACAACAGCTAGCACTGCCACACATTAGCTTAAGTAAGTAATAATTACTTACTTTGGCAATAATCTTTTAACTTGGGAAAGGAAAAAACTCCCAACTAGTGTATATTTTTATGACCTTCTTAGGAATCTTTTATAACGAACAACTAAATTACCAATCACAGTTTTGCTATCAGTGATTATAATATGCGTCAACTTTTACTGATCGATTGCAAGTAATCTTATCAAAAATTATTCTAAGGATTTATCTCATCAAATTTTTTTAATTAAACTAATAAGTGGGTCGCGGTTATGCAATTTACGAGCAAACACTGCCATAAATAAAATGGCACTCAGTAGCATGCATAACAGTCAACAGTCCCCTTTTGTACTCACCTGTAGAAACCAGCCACCTGAATACACTTGATTTTATTTAGTTGAGACTCATACATTATTCCCTAAGGAATTAACGAAAAAGGCTATAAAAAAAATGTTTGTCTTAAAGAAACAGTATGGAGAAATAAGAATTTGGCACCCCCACAATTTGATTTCACCATCACTGTTGTACAAATCCCTGCTCTGCAACAATCTCTCAAACGTAATGTAGTTGCTAACTACAAATAAAACTAAGTAGGTTATAACAATGTAATGTGTTAAAAACTTGAAGTAAACATGTGTGTACTGCTATGATCCTACCCTCTTACTTACATAGTGCAGAAACAAGTGATCGGGATAGTGGCTGTGACAGAGACACCGTTCAGTGATCCTTCTTTAACTGACATCTAATAAAGGCTGTAAAGCAACTACAAGCAGGTTTACAGACCAGATGCAGTGATGTTGGTTGGTTTTCGATATACTGGGACCCAGATGGTCATTTGAGTGGGTCCTGGGGAAATGTAGTGGGCCCCCAATAGAATTTGCGAATTCTGACATTCTGTAGTGTTAAACTTGTTGATGTCATTTAAACATATAACAAAAGGTAAGGACATTTGGGTTTGGTAGATTAATTATTTGTTGTCACTGACTGTCCTTTGCTCCAAACTGAAATGAAGAGGAAAATAAGTGGTTGCTGTAAATCATCTAAACATTACTACAGACTTCCCAACTTTTTCTTATACTAATACTTTGAGTCCATGTTTGTCCTGCCGATGAGAATACTGTTAACTTACTGATTACCTCTGAATCTCTCAATAACTCCCAACTCCTAACATTGTGGGGTTTCATACCCAGCTTTAAATAAACTTAGTATCATGCTCTTCAGAGACTATGTCTGCTGCCTCTGTGGCAATACATTCATAGCAACCTGGCTAATCTGTAGTGTGTAGCAGTGCCTGAGAGTCTCCTGATACGGTTGCATTCACTCTGTACTAACATGAATAATTTAACCCAGGAGACAGCTCTGCTGTCAATGAGTATCTTTCTCACTCTCCACACAACGGCAGGACTTTGTGTTGACCAATTAACTTAAGTGTGTGTTATGTTAACAGAAAACCTATACATCCTCAATCATCCAAAACCAAGTTGCGGTCCCAGGGGACTTGGACTACCTGTTGTCATATTAGGCCACTCTGACAAAAGCCTTTTGTTTGCCACAATACAGGAGCAATGCATATTGACCTGCTGCTTTCATTCAATGACGTGAATCATTTGAGGCTCCGGTCTGATCGTTAGTGTCTTAGTTTAAGTGCCCTATTTTTTTTTTCTTATTTCCTTTGGCAATGCTCAGGCTTACAGGGAAGTATAGGGAGATCTGGAACTTTGTAAAGATAGCAAAGATGTAGGCTGAATTTCACAAATAGCATTATACATTTTAGGGCTGGATCTAACACATTTTTTCACATTTAACTAATGTGCTGATTATTTTCCTGGTTAATCAATTAAAACTTGGTCACATCAAATTACCACACACCCAGGAGAGATAGCCACATTTCTTGTGTTGCCCTACCAACAGTCACATTACTAAAATTCTAAGACAAAGAAAATCAGCAAATTCTCACATGTAAGAAACAGGAAACATGAAATGTTTGGCAGTTTTGTTGATTATAATTATGGATGAGATAATCAGTCAATTGACTTGATCAACATAAAATAATCAATAACTCTTTTCAGGAATTCTTTCAAGTTAAAATATCATAAATGAGGTTGTTCCTCTCCTCCAAAGGAACATGTTCCGTTAGTCTTTACAGTATATCACAGTGCGCAAAGCTTTGGGTTTGTACTGATATGCCTCAGCATGTAGTTAGTACCCAAGATAACAGCAGGTTACACAAAATGGGTTTAGTAATTGTCTCCTAATGTGATTTATTAACACTTGCTACTTAACATATCTCAAAAACCAACAAAACACTTCCTGAGGGACATTTCTAACAATAAGTGTCAAAGACTTGTCTGAGTCCAGACTTCCGTTATGCTGTAACCAAACCGTTACTGCAACTTTGCTGCGAGAAGCTGAGAACTGAGTTATGTCACTTCAAGGAGTGGCCACATCACTAATGTGGCTGTAACGTTGCACTGCTAGCGTTGAAGTGCATCTGATTTCTACATATATAATTATATATGTTGGAATAACATCCATAGTTGGAACTGTCCGTCATTTAAATGGGCATAATAAACCTTTCACCAACATTAACGAACCTTGTGCCTATTAGCTAACACCGTGTAGCAAATACACGGGCGGATATGGAACCGTTAGCTTAACGTTAACCAGTAACGTTAGCAAATTGAGCCTTCTTATGCTGGCAGCGTAAGTTATATATATAAGCACCATTACACGCCTTACTCATTTTAGTACTCGAAACAGCCACTAAGCTAAGTAAACATAGTTATATCTAAGTTAGTTAACAATAGGTTTATCCAAAACTTGCTAACGGATAAGCTAGCTCACCCAAGATCTCTTTTCTTCTGTCGGCATGCGGCTGGTCCGTATACACCCATTCGTAGTCTTCGCGGGCGACCCGGTTCCCCATCTTTTAGATTAACGTTACGGTTTTAGACAACCTTTTTAGAAAAACAAGTATCCAAATATCACAAGGTCGTCTAAAAAGGAACTTCTCCGGTTCCTCTCCTCTCCTCTGAAGTCCTCCCACTCTCCTCTCTGCTCAGTCAGTCTGCTGACTTGCCCGAACATCAGTCAGCTCTCGACCCAATCTGCAGCTCCTCCTACCGGCAGGCCGACCACTGGGGCCACTCCATGTCAGTGCACCTCTGAACCGCTGATAAAACTCAGATAAGTGTTATCTGTCAGCCAGCTTCAGCAATCAGTCATTCCTTCAGGGCAAAGCCACGCTGATATGGTTTTTATGTACGCCTGAATGACATTCATCAGTTCTCTGTCTATCACCCCTGACTTGTTTGTGTTCAAGGAACCTAAAAGAAAAAGAAGGGTCATCACGTGACCGAATCTTGCTCTGGGGCCCAGACTGTGGTGAAAGTTGTATTGAAGTCTATGGGAGATGCATGGAGATCCCCACTAAGACCCAACACATTTACATCGTATGACTTCTGATGAAGACATGCCTCCAGGAAACAGACCCCACACCACAGAGAGTGGGTTAAACAATCCTGGTGTGGTCACAGCTTGGGCACATCTATATAATATATGTAAGTGCAGTATATTTACCATACACTTAATAAATGGCAGCAGCAACTGTGCTGGTGCTTAGTCCCCACTGACCAGAGTGAGAGAGTGAACAATAGCCTGAGAATATTCCTCCCCAACAACAACAGAGTTGTATGTTCAACAGAGGAGCACAGTGTCCTTCAAATAAGGCCCAGAGGGATGTCATCAAGCCTAACTGGTACAAGTGGGAGAGTGTAATCATGTGGAAAGCAAAGACGATTACTGTCAAACCTTTATTCCCCAGGTGCAGTTATTCATAATCTCTTCACCTCATGAAGGTGTTGATGAGGACATTGATTTATTTCAACATTATAACACTGAATATGTCACATTATTTTAAATATATCATAGAATTATATAATGTATTTAGAAATCCAGTAGTGTCATAAAAAGCTGTAATGAACCATGAATCCAGAACATATTAAAGGGGAACATAATTCTGCAAAATGTTTAAATGTAACTGTCAGAATGTGACTTGAAACATGTGCACATGGCCTCGTAGTCTGATACATACCATGTACTAGCAACAGCCCAGCTTTGATTCCAGATTGGGAACTTTGTCAGCTGTAAAGTTCCCCATTTCATTCCTGTTATGCTTCCCCTTCCTGTTTGTGGCTCTTTAGAACGTTTACTTTGGATATTTGGAATGTTTGGCATTTGAAAAAGAATTTAATAAAAGTGTGATTTACATAAGGGATAGCCTCTGTGTGTATATAACAGGATGGTCAACATTATGGTGAATTATGTTGAACTAAAAGCACAATGATGAGGGGTAGAGTTATGGCATTTTAACTTATTCAATTTTTTTTCTTCCTAGGCCAACATTATATGTTTTTTTTTTTTTTTTATAAAAATAAAGCCAAAAGAAGGGGCAAGTATGAACAAGATTAAAGAATATAAGCAAATCATTTACTGATAAAGATAACTGTATGCCAGTGAAGTTACAGTACAAAATATGTAATTAGATTACAGATACATTCAGTAAACAAGGGGATTACTAACAGGATTACAAATTTAAAATAAAGAATGATATACTTGTCTGTAATTGTGCACATGTGCAAACATGACCACACTTCCCGAGTCTCCCGAGGATTCTTACAGGATTCACACTGTTATTAAGATTAAACAAAAGTTATCTTTTTGATGTTTATTTTCTCTAGTCTTTATTTGCATATGTTTGGTTTTGAGGTAATCAATTTTTAAGAAGAGCATTTTACAGTTTGTATAAATTATTCTAGACACAATGCCATTACATAACGCTGCTGTTCCTCTCCAGCTCATATAAGTGCAGGAACATGAAAACAATGGAGCACTTCCTGTTTTGCTCCACAGGAAGGCGAGGGGACGAGAAAATAATTTCACGCTAAGTGCAAGATGTGACACATTCAGCTACGTCGGGGGTTAAAAAATGTGAACTCCGCAGTCGGGGTAGAAAAGGCACTTTACTCCTCTGGATTATGTCTTTGTGCCATGTTGTCTCAAAACCATATCCAAATTAAGTACAGTTAGAGATAGTTGGGTGCTCAAAGACACTCACAGAAGGCAGTGTGGGTTACAGTGACTGAATGAGGGTGCACAAAGGTTTGTACCTGAAATATGGACAGATGAATTATATATTATATCTGTGCTTAGAGACAAGTTGGGAGAAGGTTCATAGCTGCAACACCTAAAATCAGCAGCTCCACAGAGCACTTATGGATATTTTTAGATTAACAATCTGTGATGAATATGTCTAATGTCACAATGACCACCCTGGTAAGAAAAAAAGAAAACGCACAGACAAGGCTTTACATCTTAATGAAATTCAAGAAGGCTACATTTCTGTGCCAAGTTCTAGTCAACTTTCACAGAGGATTAATAAAACGCATCCTGACTGGAAACATCACAGCCCAGGACAGGAAGGCTCTGCAGCGCATGATTAAAACCTCCCAGACCATCTTTGGGACCCATCTACAGAGCATTAGTGTAATCAGTGAAGTGAGATGTCTACACAGAGCTCAAAGATACTTAAAGACAACACCCAGAGCCAGTCTGTTCACCCTGCTGCTGTATGGAAAAAGATACAGACGTATCCGCTGCTTTACCACCAGACTACAGAGCAGCTTCATTCATCAGGCTGTGATGTTCCTGAACTCATCCTCTGCAGTCCACCATGATTGGTTTATTTTTGTGATTGAATTATTACTTACCAATTTCTCTGTACCATTTTTGTGTTTGTGTGTATGTAGCTTAGGGAACAGAAATGTCATTATAGAATCTTGTGTTGCAGAATGGCAATTAAATAATTTTTTCATTTGACATATTTTTTCTTTTGTGTTCTCCTTTGGTTTATGGCAAAATGAAAGGCATCACCATAAGCCTCAGATGTATTTGAGCTAGTTGATAACGTTAGCAAGCTAACACATAGGTGGTCCACTTAGGGCACTAGCAGCCTCACGAAGCCCCTATGGCTGGCCTGATAGTCTTGCTTTATTGTGGTTCACACGATTTCACCAACTTTATAAACTTGCTAAACTAAATCTTTGGAGTAACCCTTTATACATAAACAATATAAATGAACCCACATAATGATAAAGGGTGTAGAACATGACCTGTAAATATGAAGCTTGTAATGGGTGTAAACATACAGAGATAAGTTAGGTTGAGTTTTTAATAGGTTTGATTTGTACATTTGTAACAGTAATGTGTGCAACAAAACCGTACAGTTAGCCCCAAGTTGGCCAACCCAAAAGATAGTTCTCTTGGTATACATACATGAAATAAGTCACAATCAACACTTTAAAGTACATGAAGATTACAGTATTTTTTTCTAAACTGAGACGCAGTCTCAAATTAAGCCACTAGATATATCTTCTTGTGTGTCATAATACACGCGAGTGTTCAACAACACGTGAACTGTATTTCCAAGGTTTCTTTACCAAAAGTTCATGCCATGAGTGGTTCAGGTCATCCAAACAACAGAAAAGCTTCAAACAAAGAAAACAAATGTGCTGCCACAATATGGGCTCACAGCTAACCTAGCCTCACAAGGCAAGAGATGAATTTGTACAGGAGAGAAGGAGAGTACCGCTGCACAGGGGAGTTCGACAACAGCTGGGGAAACTAATATGACTCTGAGCCTTTTTGTTTAGCAGTGACATTTCCAGCACCACTCTATTGTCACTGCAAACCCGTCATATGTTCTGGTAGCTCCCTTAAACCAGTGTCAACGGGCTGATTTTGAACTTCGTTTTTAAAGTTGGTGTTACAACATGAAAAAGAGCCACCATTTTCTCTTACTTCCCTCTGACGATTTCTATCCATGCAGTTAGGCTAAATGATATTCCCTTCTCATATTTTGGGGTGGAGGCAGAAGTCTCACAGGTCTATCTCTACATAAGCAAAAACAAAACAAGCATGGCACTAAAGATAAAGAGAGACAGACCCTCTGAAAGTCTTTACATAGACAGTATCCTTCCATAATCTTATATCATTTCTGCTTCGACTTTAAAGATGCAATATGTAAGAATTTTAGTTGACAACATTCAAACATGAACTAAAATTATCAACAGAATGATAAGAAATAGCTATTTTGAAGTTGACATGACATCTACATATTGTTGCAGAGGTATCTTCTGAAGATGGCATGGTAACCAGCTAGCCCCAGTGTGTCGCAGTCCAAAGCTCCTGTGCTCGTGGTGCAAACACTAAGACTCCCCCGCTGCTTTTAGACCCAAGTTCACATAGCTAGCTGCACGGCTAACGGAGTAAAGTGTCTAATAGCAGCTAGAGTTTGTAGGAGCCAGTGGTTACCCTGTGATATGCTGCCCCCTATTGGTTTGGAGTAATAATTCGACAGGTAGCCAGGTCAGCATGTTGCACCTTAAAGGACCATAGAAGTCTTTTTCTCAATTTCTAGCCATCTGCTACAATTGTGTCTGTGTCAGTTGTGTCTGAGTCCAGCAGGTATGTGTTGGTGTAATCTGACATCATGTCAGCACTTTGTATGATGAGCCGATTCATAGTCTCTAGAAACTTAAAAAATCCACTGACAGCCATGAGATGCAGCTGAAAGCTCTGGAATAAAAAACTAGGAAGTGGATCTTAAATCAAGATTATACTGTGAAACTAGAAACAGAAGTTTGATGAAAGAATATACATAAATGTCCACTTAGTAGCTTTTCCAGAGCTATAAACAACATCTGGTGGTCTTAATCATTGGGAATTGTAAAAGTATGATTGTGCAATTGCATTGTGTTTTTCTCTCATTCTGGAAAATAACATTGTAAAAAAGTCTCTAGGAACAGCCGTCATGTTTTTTCTAGTTTGAAAATCAAGGCAAGTCATGACATGCAGGTTTCTGCAGGGAAATGACTGTAAATCAATGGCTGTTGGGTACAAAGTAGAAACACATTCAATAACTGTCAAACTCAGGGTTTCTCATGTTTCACCGAACTGAGCTGTAGTTATTGTAGTAAATAGGCTATAATATGTAAAACACTAGTATGATCCTCAAAAGACAGATGCCAAATATTGTTTTAACATTAGTTTCTTTGTCCTCCTCAATACAACACATACAGCAACATCGCACTTGATCGCATATAAAAGAGAGGCATGAACATCAGGTGCTTTCAGGCATACCAGAGCTAAAAGGTCTGCTCTTGCCGGAAACTTTTGAAAGAATCTAAGGTTCAGAGGACAGGGATATCAGTCAGTGGCCGCAGAGGCACAGTGGAAAGAAAAATCCTCTCACTAATCATAATCTACCTCTATGTTGCAGCTCTGACAGGCAGGGGAGCACGAGTCAGCAGATGCCACTTGATTAATGCGACCTGAACACTTCCTTTTTTCATTCTTTAAAGTCATCCTTCGTTTTTAGACTGAACTGAACTGACCTAAGCAGCAATGTTGGATGGACAAACCAGGCTACTGGTAAGGAATACTGATTACTTTGTAGATGATTCTTATTGCACTTGGCCAAAGTAAGAAAGCAGTAACTGTGAATGAAATGAATGCTTGCAGATTTAGACTTCCTACCCATGTGAAAAATGGAAAGGAGATCACGGATTGTTTCACTGATAAAATGATGTTGTAAATTTAAGGCCTGTTATGACTTGTGTTTCCGAAATAAAATCTCCTGGCAGATTTGATTTCAGACACATTAACTGCATTGATCACATGAACTATATGTCTTCTGTTAATTCAGTTTTTGCTTGGTAAATCAGTTTGTTTTTGCAATCACTTCAGCCTCTTAGAAAAATTGAAATTCTGTAAAGTTGTTTAATGTTACCTTCAATAAATAGTCTTCTTGGTCAAACTTTATAACAACCATCTTTAATAAATGGTAAATTGATGTTAATTCAACTTAAGTTAATAGTTATTTGACTATTAACAATGAAACTATTTATAAACCATTTATCAAGCAATTATTTATTAAAAGTTTTAACTGATATTTATAATACTGTGTAGTTAAAAACAATTTTTAGGCCATTATAAAGTTCCATCTTATGTTTAGAAAACTTTACAATTGCTTAATGAATGATTTATAATGCATTTCACTGTTTGTTAACAGTTATAACTATTAACTAATGTTTAATTTAATATACATTTAAATGTATTATTAAGATTTATTATAAAGTGTTACCATCTTCTTCACTGCATGTGGCAGACCTCCTGCCCATGAACTGATTTAGTTAAGGGGGTAAGAACCTTTTTAAGGATAAGTTGGGTAATATTCTACATTTTTCTTCGTGTCCAAAGGTCCCATGTACAGAGCAGAGAGAGTACACTGGTAAAGCAAAGTGTACAGGGATAGTCCTGGTTTATCTTAGACAGTACAGGTGATGAGTGACGCAGGGATCGGGGATAAGGTGTGATCGGACAGACCAGAAACCAAAAAACAAAACTTCAACTAAAAGACACACTGAGTCTCTTATTTCTTGCTGCGCAGTCGTTTGGACTGTCGTGGAAGGTCTGAGCTCTTTCTGGTGCGTTTGAGTGATGACCCTCCCTCGCCCTCTGGCTCTGAGGGTAGAGAGGTTGTGGCCACGCTGCCACCTGGCAACACAGTACCAGACGTGCTGGCAACAGTGGAAGACACGGCAGCAGTGCTGGACGTGGAGGGGACAGCTGTGCTGGGCCTGGGGCCTCCCATAGCAGCAGCACTACTGTCCATCAGTTCGCGGAGCTTGTGTTCCAGCTCGGCCAGGCGGGCGTTCTGCTCAGCGATCACCTGGGTCTGTTCCAGCAGCTTCTGCTCCTGGTCCTGCAGCTGCTTCTGCTGCTCCAGCTGCTTGACACGGATTTCCTGCATCTCCCTTCGCAGTACTGTCATCGACGCCCCGTTCACCTTCACCTGCTGCTGCACCTTGGTCATCTCAGAGCGCGATGGCGTGTTCTTGGCCAGCAGAGACATGGTGGTTAGGGAGGTGGATGGACCTGCCACTGAGGGAACAGGACAGACGGTCAGAGGTCTAAAGGACTTTGCTGATGTAAGAAAATACAAAATAGAGGATATTCTGCAAGAGAAAAGCAAAAAATACAACAGGACAAGACATTTTTTTTCAGCTGATATTGAGCATGAGAAGTGATCTTTGTTTGGAAGATCACTGCTCTCAGTGCACAAGCATCCCATCAGCTGACAGTGGCTGTTCTCAGCGTTGTAGTGGGGGAAAAAGCGGAGTCTGCATGGGATAAGAAAGTGAATGGATATGTATAACTGAATAGAAATAATTAAGATGAATATACTACCCAGGCTCTTATTCCTCTTTCAGTAACAAATGGAATAGGATGATTTCGTCATTTATTTGGGGAAAACAGAAACCACGGATTAGATTTCAAATTTTAAAAGCAACCCAGAACAAGGGCAGTGCTGGAGAAGGTGTGGTAATATGTCTGCTGGCCATTCCCACATATTCTGGGAGTGTCCGAACATCACTTCATACAGGGTAGATGTAATCACAGCGATTAGATCAACTATTAACTCACAGCTTGACCTTAGTTTCAGTGTTATATATCTAGGGAACATGCCAGCCGGAGTGAATAAACAAGACCGATATCTATTACAAATATTACTAAGCAAGTAGCAGAAAAGCAGTAACCAAATGGCTGAGCACTGAATGTCCAACTATCCTGGACTGGATAGAAATAGTAAAAGAAATTCACAATATGGAAAGATTAACATTTTCCCTGAGATATGATACAGAGAAGGGCAAGAGAAATTGGAAGAAATGGAGATGTTACTTTGATGCAAGATGACTGTATTGTAATATATTTGCTCTGGATGGACTTCTCACTGGGACTTTTAAGGCCGGCACACACCGGGTCCGACGTCGGACGTCTGAAGCGTTAGGAGAGAGTCGGACGAGTTAGGGAGCTGCTCTGTTCGGTGTGTTCAGTGTTGTCGGAGCCGCGCGGAAGCACGAGGACGGCGTCTGATCCGACTGAACATGTTCAGTCGGACGTCTGAGTTAGGAAGCCGTCGGATACTCTGATTGGTTGTTAGCTAGCTGTTCAGTGACCATTCTGATTGGCGGTGTGCCAGCGAATCAGCACGGCGTGTGGGAGGGGCGGCGGAAGTGCCGATGATAAACAAACCACATAAACAGAGACGGCACAGAGTTACAAACAACACTTCACCGTTCGTTATTTTGGGGATAAACCAACGTATGTTTGGAAGCCATGGCTGTGTGGACCGAGGACTTTGAGGAGCAGCTGGCTGCCCTGGTGGAAGAGAGACCACCGTAATACGACATCACGCAAGTAATGCCGAGCTAACACTGTGTGTGCTTTGTTTTGATAAGCTACGGTCCGCACTCTGCTCCGTCATTTCCTGTTTTTATGTTTTGGGTTACTGGCACGAGACTAGCGCCACCCGATGTTTAGGAGACTTATTGCATCTTGCGCATGCGCAGAACGTATACGCTGCTGTGTAGCCGGGGCGGTGTGTTTCAACGCAACTTTTCTACCGAACAGATCTGACGGAGTGGTCGGAGAAGGAAGTCGGATAAGGAAGACGTCGGACCCGGTGTGTGGGGGCCTTAAAATGGACTTCCTTAATATACAGAGGAACGCTCCCCTCTGAGCGAGGGTACCTCGAAAGTATTGACATGATGGACCCGCCTCAACTCAATTTATTAGCCCTTTCTATTTCTATTTTTACTTTGAATGATATGCAGTATTTCACATTGCTATAGATGACCCTGTCTGATAGTTTGTTTTGTTCCATGTACGTATTTGTGTTTGTAAATGTATTTTCCAAAACAATAAAAACAAAGTTATAAAAAAAGAAAAAAAAAAAGAAAGAAAGTGGGACTCGACGGCAACCCATTTCTTCCTGAGAGAAATGACTCACTCCTGCAGGGATGAGAGGCTGGGTTGCGTATAGAGATGTTCCCACACCATCACTTCCTTCCCAATACCGGCTCCGATACTGTGGCTTTGGGTATTGGCCGATACCGAGTACTGATCCGATACCAATGTATGAGAAGATTTTTTTTCTTTTAACAGCTGTATATACTACTAATCCTGTATGGATGTGATCTGATTGCTATCATTGTTGCGTTGCCTGGCTCAGGTAAAAGGTGGCAGAGAATTAATGCTATACAACATTCTTTTATTTCTATTTGCTTAACATTACACACCGGATATCAATTCTTCTTTGCCACTATAAAAGCAGTAGTTGCCAGAGGCAGCACAGCGCAAATTTTTTTGGGCAGCCAAGAATAATTGATTTCCTGTGTGTTATGTTAAGCTGAGATAACAGAGCTAACCGGGAAAGAGCAGGTTTCCAAATGATGTGGTATCGGACTGGTGCATAGTCTCACTTGCTCGCCAATACCAATACCTGCTTTCCTCGGCAGTATCTACAGCGTTTCTGATACAGGTATGGGAATCAGAACAACTCTAGTTGCATAGCGTCTCCTCTGGATCCGGAACATGTTTGGTAAACACAAGATCAGTCTGGTGCTTGTCTAGCAAGCTCTAAGTCTGTGGCCTTGGCGAGGGGAAAATCCAAACATTTGGGTGCTCCTTTTTAGTAACTACACACACAGGAGAAAGCTAGTGCTTTCAGCCACGAGTTACAGCGTGAGTGGCAGATATGCAGCTGTACTTAAAATCTCCGATCGTCATGGCTGTTCAATCAGAACTGCGATGCATTATGGTGCCTTTCAGCCAATGGGAGTTCAGAGTTTGGAATCTGGAAAATCCAAACAACCAGGTGTGACTGACTGGATGGTGCCTGGAGGCCGCATGTTAGGCTTTTGGTTTTATATGCAGGCCTCTCTATTGTTAGTATCATGTGGTGAGGCCCCAACAGTATGGATTCAACTGAAATATTGGGTGGTATGTCAAATCCTGAAATCAGTGTGAGTTTGAGAACAAATCTTGGCGAGTTCTAATTTGGCCAAAATTTGTAGGCACATGTAAAATCCCCAAACTTAAAAAAAAAGCCTCTTGGTGCCGTGTCCTACACTCAACATAAAGTAGGCCATTTTTAATTTAATGTTTGTTTGAAGTGCACCTTTTGCAATTTACATGTACATTACTTTTGTGAACTCCAAGTATATCCACCTCAATTGTAGTCAGCTTCAGTCAGTCAATCTTAAGACTTTGAGAAATTTGAGTTTTCATGGAATGCCATTCTCATGGCAAGCAAACTATTTGCATGTTTTGCCATGAAACAGGAAGCTGTTGTAACTTGACTGTACATTGACAAACCTGCCCTGCTTGATAAGCATCCCAGCCTGAAGATATCTACATGCAAATATTGAGTCATAGTCATAGCACCACCCACTGGCAACAGTTAACAAGCCTAACTTGACAAATATTCAATTTACATCACGTTTTCATTGTGTGGTCAACACTTGATATACAGCAACATAATGTATAATAATTGTGTGTTCTCTAGCGCCACATAGTGAATACAGGACAGACTACAGGACGTGGGATTTAACTCCATCATGCAAAGTCCAATATTAACATTAAAATGATGTCAGGCGACCCCCATTTAATACATCACTGCAATAATACCTCACTTATGTAGCACCACCTACTGGCCACAGGAAGTGAAGCCATGGTAACACATACATATCAATATGTCATCTCCAGTAAAGACACAATTATTTTCATTAGTGATTAATCTGCCAATTATTGTCACAACAAATCAATTGTTTTGTATATAAAATGTCAAATAAATTGTTAAAATCAAAATCTCCCAGAGGCTGCACAGGCCTGAACAGCCTGTGTGCCGCGCAGTCCTGCGGACGTGACGTGAGGTGAAGCTGAATGCGCGTCCTCAACAGCTTGGATACAGGAAGAAGACAAGCACGGTGGAAGAAAACAAAGGTTTTAATCAGCAGCAAGTCGTGACTCGAAACGAAAATACGACCAAAGCCGGACTGGCACCCGAATAAACATCGGATACGCGTTCGACTCATGGAGGCAGCTTCAACTTGAACTGGGACTGAAAACAGATGCTGACATGGCTCATTTCCTAGTGACCAGGTAAGAAAACATTACAGGTCATGTTTAGAGCTTGATTTGAAAATCATATGAGGTCACGAGGACTCGGAGTGACCTAACGTGCAAAGTAGCGTTAGCTGCTAACATGTAGCTTAGTCCACCGCTGTGTAACACTGAATAGTTACAGACTGCGCATTTTCCACGGTCCTTTAGTCTGAAACCGAATAGTTAGAAATATGTCCCTTTATATATGGGACCGAAAGCCCAACCTGTTATCCGGGAGGTGACGTTAGCAGCTGGCTGTAGCCACATGCTAACGGTTTGTTTGTGTCTGTGTAGTAACATTAGCTGCTAACACACAGCAGTCCCGTATCAGAGACAATGTTTTTGTGCACCAATATGCATCTTTGCTTTCGCCTGTGCCTTTCAGACTCGCCGCTTGCAGTAAACAGTCACGTGAACAGCGAGTAAAGAAATAACAGTGTCACAGCATCAGCTGCTCTGCTGTGAAGAGTTCGTGCACGCTCCAGCGCTGGCTTGGCTGATGGCTGCAGTTACCTTAACGGCCGTCGTGTCACCATTGAGTCTTATTTTTTGATCCTGCCTCATGTTCCTTTAATTGAGAGCAGAAGTAATGAGAGCTGCTCTGGGTTAAATTTTCTTTAGAAGTCTAACTTTAGCCAGGACAAGCACATGTCTGTTTACCTGGTGCAGAGCCAATGAGGCGGCCGGACAGGTCGGCCCCTGGCAGCTTCTTCTTCAAGATGGGAACAATCTTCTCATCAAAGTACTCCATGGCCATGGAGGAGATGTCCCTCAGCTCCTGCAGAACCTCATGAGCTCGCTGGGGGGCTCGAGTGGAGTTCACATAGCGCAGCACACGGTAAATCTCATCTATCACCTGACAACACACAACAGTACATGATCAGGACATCACAAATAACACAACAAAACCCGAAAACACCCAACAGACATGACTGAAACACAAAGGGCTCTTTTACACCCCTGGTAATCTCAATGAGCCGTCTGTTTGGCAGGTCTGAGAACTGCAGCCAGTAAGTCTAGATCTGAGTAAGAAATGCATGGGCAGCTGAGAAGCTGGGCTCTTTGTGTTCATCACATCACGTAGTTGTCTATCTTTTAAAGTCGACACACGCAGAATTTAAATTTCAAATGATAAAATCATAATATTGGTATGTCCTCCATTGGCTTTAATGACAGCATACACTTGAGCTTGCATGGTCTCCAAATATGAGCCCAAACACACCTCAAAGCTTTGACAGAACTACATGAGGACCAAGGAGTCCTGACTGTCATGGACTTTCCTCCACAGTCACTTGACCTCAACACCATGAGGACAAGTGACCCAGGTGCTCGCGCTGGGGCGTGTGGTCGGACCAGTGTTTGGCTGCAGATGGGTGCTGTTCCGTTGACGGCCTTGAAGGCCAGCACCATCATCTTGAATTGGATGCGGGCTGCAACAGAAAGCCAGTGGAGGTCACGGAGGAAACTGAAAACAAGTTCTGGATACGCTGCAACGGTCCATGCCAGCCATGCCAGCTCGAGTGCATGATGTAATAAAGCAAAAGGTGGACATACCAAACACTAAGATATTGTGATATTCACAGACATTTTTCAATGATTCAACTTTTCACTCAAATGATTAAACTGATAATTTGTAGTCAATAATAAACCAAATATCAAGCTACACCATTTTGTGGTTAAATCTGATCTTACCCTAACCCTAACCACTCGGGGTATAAACTGTGAGTGTATCTTAGACATCACATCATGCATAAAATAAACCTGTCATTAATGTGAGCTAACGGCTGTACTGAAAAGAAACATTTTCATGAGACGTTATAAGTTGATACGTCTGAAAGACTATTGTTATTCCCGTTTTGTGGGCCACAGACACCTGTGCTGACCTTTCCGGGGATGAAGCAGCAGAGGTTGGAGTCGACATATTTCATGAAGGTCATGTTGAGCAGAGAGAGGCGCGTCTCCACAGCAGCCAAGATGTCAGCATGACGGGCCAGTGAATGGTTTCTCCTCTCTGACTCTCGCCTGGAGACACATCATGATAAACACACTGGTGAAGACATGCTTCCTAAGAACTTTTATTACAACAATGTTTCTCTCAATTTCTAACTGTGCATCACAACTTCACTGACAGCTTTAGTTTATAAAATCTTCTTCCTTAGCTTTAACACAGTGCAATGGGGTGTGTCCATGCACTTCCAATAAAAACAGGGTCACAAACCTAGGCGGTTTGGTTGGAGTTTCAGTTTTATAATGCACACAACACATCAGTCAGACTTAAGAGAGTTACCCAAAACATTCCCAGCAGGCTCAGTAGCTGATTCTTCTCTACTGTCTGGTGATTACATTTACATTCTTCTGTGAAGTCTAAGTCTGTCTAAGTCTAGGCCATAGACTACTAGATACACGCCACCAAAAACTGACATGCATGGTATGTATTGCTGGCCTTTAGTGAAGCTTTTGTCACGCTGCACAAATATATCATTGTAATTTAAATTAAGTTTTAAAAAAATATATTATAATCATAACATTTCCAAAACATTTGTGTTTGACGTAAAATACACTTAAATACTTTGAAAACAATGTCTTAAAAGTTATCTCATCACTGAAGTGAGAAAACTAAGGGAGAAGAACTACTGTCGAGGCTGAGGTGAGGTGGACTGTTTTACAGACACAAGGTTGGTTGGTTGGTTGGTTGGTTGGTTGGTTGGTTGGTTGGTTGGTTGGATGGATGGATGGATGGATGGATGGATGGATGGATGGATGGATGGATGGATGGATGGATGGATGGATGGATGGATGGATGGATATATCAGCTATTCCTTTACAGGCCAACCTGAAGAATACTTTCAGGCTTTAAGTAAATTCTTGTCTTACCACTGCATTGTGTTGTAAGAACTTTCAGACAGACAGTGTTCTGAGTGCACAGCAGTGCTCTGCTGGAACCCCTCCAGCATAGAGAGGACTGAAGCTCCTGCTGTTTAGCTGCTGACACGCTGCTTTCACCACAGCCAGTGCAGACAAGTTGTAAGCTCAGCTCCAGGCTTGTTTAAATACTGTCAGCTTGGGTCTAGAGCAGGGATGCCCAAATGCTTTCCCTTGAAAGACCAACAAATGAAATGCATTGGTGGGCCACAAACCAAAAGCAAATAGCTATATATTGTATTGTTAAAATGCAAAATGGCACTAGAATCCCAAGTTTCCTTAATTGACTGACTTCTTGCACCAGGTGTCACGCTTCTCTTCCTGCCTAGATTATGAAAAAATAATCAATAATTTTTTCCCCTGCTAGAAACATCTGATGGGCTACATTGAACCTTAAAGTACCAATTTTCAACATTCAGCCTCACTTCAGGAAACAACTATTTGCTATGTAAAGATATAGCGGAGTGACGTCACACTCCCTCTCTGTGTTAGTATTGAGCTTCTCTGTTTTTTGCTTTGGAACCAGTTTGGCTGTGTGTGCAGGTTAGTGCATGTGAGCCACCTCCCTTCGGAACCTCTGTGCTGCTGAGAATGGCGGTGGCGGAGAGGGCGGCGCGGTTTGTTTTGGTCTAACATGCTTGAGCTGAACAGCGACCACTAGTGGTGCTCAATTTGGCCTTTAGGCAGGCCAAACTTTGGCCCACAGGCCCCATTTCCGACAGCCCTGGCCTACAGAAATTCATGTTAGACACACATTAAGTTTCTTTCGTAATCTATTTATGATAATTTTCAAGTGGAAAGAAATATATTAGATTACACCTTCTTTTAAGTTAGAAAACAACTCTATATATCAATTATAAAATTTTTCCCTTGCACCCTGCAATACCGTTACGGCCCACAAGAGGGCCAAACACCCACAGTTGGTCAACGAAGGAAGACATTGACTACAACCCAGTCTTCAGAAACATTTGTGCAATCCATGTCCATGTCTATTCTACGATTTGAGGCTGTGCTGAGTGATACAGACCTGGGCAGCTGGGCTTTGACTTGCCTCTGGCACAGACTATGGTAACGCTCCACCTTCAGGAAGCCCTGATTCAGGACACGCTGACAGATCATGTCCATTCGCTTACACACCTAGAGAAGATGAACAAGAGAAAACAGGTTATCTGTTTTATGAGAAAAATAGCGCAATAGTGTTGGGCTTCTGTTTCGTCCTGTGGAGCTGCTGACTTTTAGTAGATTTTTCATTTGCCTAGATGGGGTTCATCACCCAGAAGTTTGGACGGATGACAGTACCTCTAGTCTCTAGTATTGTCATTTTTACAGTTGAACTTAGCATTTATGATTACACTTGGGGTGGCCATTTTGACAAACTTACACATGATCTCGAGGACATGTTAACGATCCTCTTAATCTGCAAAACTATTACCTCAAGTGTACAGTCAACAGGAGGATTATCCTGTTTCACAAGTAAAATTTGCACCCCTTGACCCTTCACATGTTTATTTAGATCAAATAACTGATCATTTGAGAAGTACTGGCTAAAAGTCTAACTAAAGCCCAATACACACAGCACTAATAAAGCCAGAGACCTCAATTGATTTATAAATGACAATCCCATGTTTGTGTTTTGTTAAGTGAAGTCTTTATTTTACTCTTATTTACTGACATTATCTTCTGGATATGTCAAAGCTCTGTGTAACATAAACTTTCAGAAGTCTGCCAAATTAGTACTATAATTTAGAACTGATTTGCCCACTCCAGCACATGTTACGGCATAAATACACATTTCAGATTCAAGAGATTCAAGATGTTTATTGTCATTTACACAGTGGAAACATAGTTTGCACCGGGCGATGAAATTCTTAATTTGCTAGTTTCCCTTCACACAAAATATACTTAAAAAATAGAAAAATAAAAAAAAAAACTGTACAAAGAGCAGAATTTGGTTAAACAAAACAGTTAAATATAAGGTGCTGTTTAACATGTGCAATGTTCGCATATAGCAGAAGGCACTGAAAGACACTGAAATATAAGAATATTGATTATATACATTGGATATTGAATAAGTCACAGTATTGACTTTGCAGCTCATTTAGATCAAGTAGAAGTTGCTTTGTGGCTGTACTTGCATATGACAAGCTATTGTCACTTCTCTTTTTAATCACATTTAAAACACCAATACAGCCATTATCACAGGACAGCTGTGTACTGCTGTTCAACACAATATGAGCTGTGAGCATTTTTTTGTTTAGACAACAGAAAACTGATGTTTTAACAGAAATGCAACCCCAAATCACTGACGCACCAACATTGTCACAGTACCTGTGTGTTTGGCTAAATATGGTTGGTAAAATGCAGTGGAATTTCTAACCGACAAATTACAGACATAGCTCATGGACATGTATTAAAGATGTCTTCTGCAATTATTACCAATTACCAGAAGTCCACAGGTGACACTAGTCCCTCGTGAATAGGGCTTTAATGTACACCAGAGGAGATACTCTAGGGAGGATAAAAGAGGAGACACTCTGAGGATTATGAACATGTCTTATAAAAACACAGCAAGATTTGTTATCAGCTTCATTTTTTTTTTTTTTTTGTCTTCCTGTTGTTGACTCTGAAATCAATGCAGGTCTTACATTCAAAACCACAGGCCTACCGGTAACAGGCCTGAGGGGCCCTAATAAGAGTCTCTGTGTATTTAAGTGTATTTAAAGCTAGCTAGTAGGAGACCTGTTACATGTCTGTGCTCAGGGGCCATATAGTCTCTCATTCAGAACAAGGACTGCATGAAAGGCAGAATGAGGCTTGCATGGCAAGAAACTGTATTAAGGAACACGACATGACTGCCATACAGTTACCCTGTGTGGCAGTCATGTTTAAACCTCCAGAAGCACAGCAACACTGGCAGAATGAAGAGGCTGGTAAGAGCTGCACTGAATAGCCCATCCAGTGTGCAAACCGACTCATAAATGATTCCAAACTAACCTCACCACCACATTTATATCCACAAACGGACGGGCATGTCTGCGGGGCGGAACACCGACACATGAGTTAAATCTGAGACAGTTCGGGTTATCGTTCCTCCTATCGACATTCATTTTCTGCTGTCTGGTGTGTCGTGTAACATCATTCCAGTCACTGCTTAGCTAGGCTGTCCTGCTAATTAGATAACAGCACAAAAGCACTGCGGGCCATGGCTGCAATTAGACGTCTGCACAGGTGCTAAACACCGGCTATAAATACTATCAACAATTATTTACGACGATACAAAACTAGTATCCATATATAAGCAATGCATGCGGCTAGCGTTAGCTTTGTTCCCTTCCTAGCTGGCTTGTTTTTGTTCCCCTTACCGAGCGCAGCAGGCTGATCTCATCGTAGGACAAAAAATTGAGAATAGTCTCAATGGCCACGATGGGCAGTCCTAACAGCGGGTTGTTCTGGTCCGGTGGAGGGGTTGACTGTCTGGGTGACACCGCGTCTGAGTCCAATGACCCAACACATCCATCAACTCTGTCTACGACGGTCGCCATCTTGCTTTGCGAAGGAGGAGGCGGAAGTGACGTTCCAAACAGGAGCGCTGGCTGGCGCGCACCAAGAAAGTGAAACAATTCAAGAGGCTTCATTGAGACACAAAATATCATAGACATGTATATATGTCTATGCAAAGTATCAGCTTGTAATGGAGGAAAAATATTTTAATTGGAAACAAACCTGAACTGATGGGAGCAAAAAATACATGAGTTTACAAACCTGAGTTTCTGTTAATAATGGAGAATGTGCATGATAATCACAGCTGTTTTTTCTCTGGTCTTCTTCAGAAGACCTTGTGTTAAAATCATTGTTGATCCTCTCAACAAGAACACCGGAGAGTTATTAAAAGGCTGTGCACCACTTGACTTCTAGTTGAAATTATTATCGCCATACTGACGTGTTTGATTCCACTAAGAAACATTCTGTCCTCACCTAGAGACTATTTTTAGGGAGAAGTACAGATGCAACAACAATCACATGTGATCATTATGAGCAAAACCAATGAGCTTGTGTTGGACTCCTGCTGTATGTCTGTTAGTGTGTAAGTTAATTAAGAGAAACAAAAATCAATAGAATTCCTTGTATGTGTTCACATGTTTGGTCGATAAATCCGATTTTGGTAAACACAAAGAGGCTACAAATTGTCAAATGTTGATTCTTCACACACGTTCAACCCGGCAGCAAAGAAGGTTTCTACAATCATGACAGTTTCAAGATGGACACCCAAGATTAGAGTCACCGATTCAGTAGCCCCTTTCACACTGCCCTTCCAGTGTGGGAATCATGTGCTGATAATCCGCCTGTGTGAAAGTTACAGATGGGGGACAGTTTTGCTCCGACACTGAGGCGCCTCTGGAGGTAGTATCAGAGCAACGGCAGAGGCGAGCCGGCAGCGTAGAACAGGTGTGTGTCAGTCTGATGGTGTCCACAGTCTGACAGCTAAACAGATCCTTCACTCATCAAATAAAAGAGAAATGTCCCACACTTCAACCCACAAAGCAACGTTACAGGACCAAACAGCAGTAATGTGGTAACTGCTAGTGTCTTTGGTAAGTTATATGAGGAAAAAAATACCACATCCATACGTGGAAAAGTGTCCTCCTGTCTGTCCTACTGACTCTTCATCACATTTCTGCCCATAAAATAGTGTCTGTCCCCGGCAGCAGAGCCAGACGTCCCCTGCAGCGGAACTGTGGTGATTATGTGACGTGATTCAGAGCAACAAACTCACCATGTCTCTGTCGACTTCCACTGTTGTGCTGTTGTAGTTACTGTCTCTGGAAATTTGTATTGAAAACAATCACTGCGACGGTCAGCCCTCCTGACAGAGACTTCAGTGAACTTTCCCCCAGAAAACGGCGTCCCTCCCCGCGACTGAGAGCCAGGCAGCGTCCTCTATTTACTGATGGTGATTCTGTAATTATGTCATTGAGAACCAAAATGTAATTTTGTCACTTTCCATGATGCATGTGCCAAATTTGAAGAAATCTCCTCAATTGCCTTCATGAGAATGGGATGGACAAGCGTAAAACTTTATGCCTCCGGTGACAGCTGTCGCCGGCGTAAAGGCATAGACTTGGGTGATGCTTGGTATCACAATACTAAGACGTCTTTAAATGTTATTTGTACAACTTTTGCCCAGGAACCCATTGGAACTGAAATATCAAACCATGTTAAAGGTTTTAATGATGCAAAATGTTTACAGATATAATTGCTAACAGAATAAATAAAATATGGAAATAAATGAATAAACATTTTATTTTAGTTGTGTGTCTGGCTGTGGCCCATAATGCACTGAGCCGGACATTGTACAGTTGAAATGGAACACTTTCAGTGGAAAAGCAAATGCAGAGGCAGTCTCTAATGTCAAACAGTTCTGTGCTGCAGTTCCTTGTTCCAAATAAAATATATGATAGGAAAATACAATCTGTGGAATATCGGGATCAATGAGAATGCCATATTCCTGGTACTTTATTGCAGAGAAACACACAGCCTTGGGAATGCTATTGATTATGTTTTTATTAAATTCCCCATGTTTCTTTGAAAGAAAACTGAGCTCAACAACTCAAGAATGGCATACAAAAAACTAGACAGCAGTATATACATACTTACAAACAAGTCTACCTACCATGATAAAATTGGCTTTGCAATTCTGATAATTCAGCATCAGTTTTATCAACAGAGCGACTCAACTGTGAGCACGGCATCATCAGTTCAACCCCTGATAGGCTGTAGCATATATCAGTGTCAGAACCTTTATGGTGGTTGTAAACGTGCCAAGTTATTTCACTTCATGTCAGTGGAGTCCAGTTCATTGAGAAACCTCTGACACTTGGCCATGAGGACTTTGATGGCTTCTGTGACCAGGACATCTGGAGGCAGGATGCCAGTCGACTCCACAGTAACTGTATGAGAAAGCAGATCAATCAACTGAACACAAATTGCTTTATGGACATTACATATTACAGTATAAGATATGACTTGATTTCCCCACAACAGAGATTTTAATTAAAGAACCAGAAGAGTCACATGACAACATTACTAATTTCTTCTTATCTTTCTGACTGACCAGGTGGAGAAATAGAAACAAGTCATTGTGGTTTCGGGAGCACCAGCTGTTATTTCACAGAACTACATCACAATCAACACTGTTGGTTTTCATATTGAGCCAGTTTTTCTTGGGGATCAGGAAATTTGCAAGTTACACCTTACAGCTTGCAATGCATATTAACACAAGAAGTTTCAAGTTAACTGAGTTAAGTGGGAAACTACATAGTCAAAATACCTTAGTCAGCTGCAAAACATACAAAGTTTGCAATAAAAAAAGTATATGGAGTACAGCTATAAGATTTAAGATAAATTTCAACATGGCTTTTTTCTAGAAAATCCATGAACCTCAGTGAGATGGTATGGAATGACCCACATGGCACTGATCTCCAGTCAAAACTCTCAACTTAAAACTTTTCCTTAAAAGGTGAGTCCTGACTTTCATTATTGTTTTGATTTCACTCATTTTAGTGCTGCAGAGTCTGAATGTTGTCTTTAAAACAGTTATAAAAGATATGAACATACAGATGAAATGGTCTCGCACTCTCCCGAGCTTCACCACATTCTTCAAGTCATCATGTCGGAGGACTTCCCTGCTGCATGTATCCAGACGACTGTTCACCACTTTGGCAGCCTTTTTACCTGCGGTAGATGACACAAGAATACGATGATGATATTTACAGATTTCAGGGGCTCACTGCAGACTGAGCAAGAATTAAACTCAACTGCCATCCTAAACTCTTTCCATCCTTGCTTGATCACTCAATAAAACAGACCAAGATATATTTATGTCATATAAATGATGAAATGTTGAGAATGTAAGATTTAAGATTGTTAAGATTTAACATTGAACCCTCGCTTAAATCACTATATAATTGAGTGTGTGCTATGTTAAGTATCTCTCTCAATTAAAGAAAAATCTAAATTGCTCAATTGGAATTGTACGACACACTTGGGGAGTACTGCCTGCGGACCAAAAGTCCACGTATATCGTTTTTTTATCATGCCCTTTTATCATCAGAGTTGGATTCTATTTGATTTCAGATTAGTCAGATTAGGTCTTTCTTACCATTAACATCTTCCAGGTCGATAACTCCTCGTGAGAAGCAACGTTTTAAGCGTTCAGCCTTCTCCCCCCTCCACCTGCTCCAGCAGGGTGATGTCTGGGAGGAGGCGGTAGCTGGCTGTGGCCACTGGAGAGAACTTAGCATGGTCCTTACCTGAACCAAGAACACAGTATCTGGGTGTCTGGACTGACAACATGATCAAAGGAGCATGTAGTATGTGTCGTAGCATGCAGCATATAAAAAAGTAAGGTATCCCACTGAGATGAGTTTTAACTCTCATATTATATATATTTAATATATATATATATATTAAGGGTGTCACGATTTCGATTTTTAATCGGAATCGACCGAAATTAAGTCACAATCTCGAATTTCGAATTAAAAAAAAGAATCGTCGATGCTGCCTCGCCCCCGCGTCACGTCCGGTCGGCTTGTCAGACGGAAAGAAAATACACGTGTTGAAGTGCTGCGAGTCAACCTCCTCTAACTTAGCTACTAGCTAAGCCAGTAGCTGTTAGCTACAGCCAGTCAAACGACAGTCAACCATTCCTGTTCGGCTCCCGGACTGTGGTCGGGAAGCACAGGGGAGATGATTTCCTCCAGGGCCGAAGTTTCTGTTTCCCTTCGGGGTGAACCCCCTTTCACGTGTTAAGCTGGTCGGGAAATAAGACCAGGGAGCTTTGCTGTATCTGGAGGAGCCGTCGCCTTTATTCACAGCCAAACTGCAGCCTGTATTGTACACTTGATTGCTGTCGCTACTACTGCGACTCCTTTCTCTCTCATTCGTTCACTGCCCGCACGTACACACGCTCCCTTACTCTCGCTCGCCCACTCACACCTTACGCACCTTTTACGCACACACACCTCACGCACCGCCCTATTCCTGAAAGGGGCTACGCCACTCTTGCAACAATTATCTGTGTGGTATATTTTCAACTGTACGGAAATAGTTTGTTAAGACACTAAATTGTTCAGAGAAGACTATGGACATGGCTGTTTTATTTTTTTGTTTGTTTTGTTGTGAACTTGAATGTCATCTTCTGTGAAGAAGACTGCAGTTACAAAAGAGAAACTAGATGGCAGGTTATTTGTTTAAGTTTCCAATTGACTTAAGATATAAGTTATTGTTACATTATGTTATTAATAAATGTTTTAAATTTGACAAGTAGTGTGGTTCATTGTGAACAGAGGTCAGATATTATATTGCATAAAAGTCTAGTCTAAAATAGCATAGCAACCTGTGCTTTACAAAAATACATGTAAAAATCGAGAATCGAATCGAACCGTGAGCTTAGAATCGAAAATGTAATCGAATCGAGGATTTGGAGAATCGTGACACCCCTAATATATATATATTTCACTACAGAAACAAGAAGGTCAAAATGTGCTGAGATTCAGATCCTGAAAAGCTCTTACCAATTCCTTTGACACAGTGCATGATAATGTCCAGCTCCTGTCCGGGTCGTAGCTGAGCTATCAAGATGTCATCATGTACTGGTCCGATGCTGGAGTCTGCAAACACATCTGCCTGGTTCCCAATGGGGACCCACTTTATGTCCCTGGAATAAACTGAGACGAGACAGATCGTTGGTCACATTAACATTCGATTTTACCCAGGGATAATCTTTCTTGCATAGATATGCACTCCCCCGTGTCCAACTGATCATTCTTAACAATCACTCATTTGTCTGCATCTATGAACATCACCAGTAGTCTTTGGTTGATGTGGCGTCACCTGAGACCTACCCATGTGGTTCAGGTACAGTTCTCGTGGATCAGAGGACTCTTTGCTGGCTCTGGGGTTCCTGCTGCATTTAATCTTCAGCTGTAGTTGAATTGTATCTATTTCTGAACCTTCTTCCTCTGCAGCCTCTTCACCTGGAATAAACAGCATAACCCCGCATGTTAAATGAGATTTATGTAGAGTATGTAACTATGGTTCTATGAATTCTGGAGGACAGACAGAGGCAGAGCTTAACACTGGATGTTTTCTGTCTTATAATGTTTGATGCACTTTTGATGTAAATGTGATATTTGACAAACCTAAAATAAAACTGTAAAAAACAACAACAACAATAGCAGTTTTTTTAACAATACTGACATCTGAGCACTTGGTAGAACACAAGAGTAGCCATCATGTTCCTCATATCTAGACTTTGGTTACAATAGTCGCTTCCATTTTGGATTGGCTGACAAACAGAGATGTTCTAAGCTCACAAGTGGTAGCTATTTTCAGCTGGAGTAAATTCAAATCAATTCTCTGAGTAACATGACCAAAAGCCAAAATGGGTACATGTCTGTCTGTTATATGGTTTGTTTAATGTGCTTTCTGCATATCAGCATCTGTACCGATGGTTGGTTAGAGAAAGAAGTATGTACTACTCTCTATGATCACTGTACAATCGCCAGAACACAGTTATTTTGAGGTGACGGATGATTGTTTTCTGTTTGTTTAGGAAATGGCCAGAATTCAAAGGTAGCTCCAAAACTATAGGGGGCAGCATAACCCCTAACTGCTGCTCTATATACTGTTTGCTGTTGATATCTTTGACTGTAATGACTACTTGACATTAGCAAGTAAGTCAGTTAGCTGTGGATCTAAGTGGGCCTTTCAAACCCTCAGGAACAGCGCCAGGCTTTGAAGCCAATTCGACATATTGGCCCAACTGTGTAATTGAAATGTTTGTGATGAACAGGGGCCCACAAAGGCTTCCCCTAATCTTACACTGTCAAAGAAGCAGGGGGAGTACCCACAGCTGGTTAGCAAGCTAACTTCAGAAAACATCTCTACGACACAAAACACAGACGTCTTTGATAATACATCTAAACTGCTATATACAAGTTCATTTTTTTAATGTTTTAGACTAAAATTCTGACCAAATCTTACAAATTCAGCTTACAGTATGAATGCAACAAATCTGCCTCCATTATTTTGGAGCGAAAAATAAGGCGTGACAGTCAATAGATTACAGTTGTCATTACATTCTAGCATGTACATATTATATTGGCATTTCACAGCTGCTGCTGTTCTACTGCATTATGTCACTGTGTAGTTTTACCAGTGTTCCTGTACTCAAACAGGCGAGGGTCAGCTCTGATGGGGATGAGGCCTAATCTGTGGGCCAGGACTTCATCCTGGACGATGGATGTGTTGTTATAGATAAACACCTTCTCTACAGCCATGGTAGGCACCTACAAGCAAAGACAATAAACTTTCATGAAATAAAAGAAACTTACACTACTTTTCTTACAAACTGCCCAGATGCACAAAACTGACCATGTCCCATATACGTCACTTACAAAACAAACTGGGTAGAAAAAGGCTTAAAATAAATCCTGATTAGTTTATGTATATGAGACACAAGACAGCTGAAAAAAGCTGACTGACTGGGACTCCCACCTCTGCTAGTAAGATCCTTCTGAAGGCATTGGCAATGGCTGCATCAATCCCCACCATGTCAAACTCCATACTGCTCTCATCAAGATGCACTATGTCAATTCTGAAGTTCTGCAAACAGAGAGGAGATCTTCATGTAACAGAAGTGTAATCACATATCAGTCTGAGTGCTCATTCATCCAAAACACTCATGATACTTTAAACAAAGTTTGACTGAAAATAAGAGTAGTAAATTCATAATTTCTTGTTGGTCATTTCAAATTATGTCTCCATTTGACCATTCTTAGTTTCTTATGGATAGGTACAAATACATTCTTAAGATATAGATTTAGAGATATTTTATAAATCTGATTTCTTACATCTCTCTTAAGGTTACTGAAGTGCTTTCTACAGCTCATCCATTCTACATTTCTCGTGGACTTGGAGGGGTCATAATACCCTGCCCACTAATAATCCCTGTGTCTGGGCACACCCATAGAGATATGAGGAAAGACATCTAGGAGGGAGCTCAGGGTAAAGTTACTTCTTCTTTGAGTTGAAAGGAGCAAGATGAGGTGGTTCATATAAAATATTTCACCGTGCTTGGGAACACCAAGGGGCTCCCTATGAGGAGCTGGAGAATGGTTAGAACGATGAAGTCTGACAAAAACTGAATCCAATACCAGATCACAAGGACTTCACCTATCACCAGAAGCAACTTTCAGGTGTAAAATGACAGAAATGTACCTTTTGAAATTTCTGCATGTCCCAAGTGTCATCATAGCCAGGGTAGTTTCCAGGGAAATCTGATGTATGAACCTAAAAGCAAAACATCAATCAATCAATCAATCAATCAATCAATCAATCAATCAATCAATCAATCAATCAGCTGTTACTCCAAAGTGTAGCTTGAAAATTTCCAGAGCCCAGTGAAAAACAGGCTCAATAGCTATCACACAGAAAGAAAACCTTGAAGTCAACACAGTACAAATATCTACCTCGGAACAAAACCACTGAATGTTATAATACAGCCAGTGAAAAATACGAAAAATTTGCCAATATCAAAAAATGACAAATGTAGCAATATAACATCTTTGAAATTTTTAAATGTGCAATGAATATTAACACTTTGAAATATAAATGTTTCAAGGAAATTTAAAAAATCCTTCTTGGGAAAGTCATAAAAACCCAAAAGTGGGTTTTTCAGCTCTGGAGCTATATTTAACAAGATCTGTGGTACTCAATTTCATTATGCAGGACCAAATAATGTCTATGTGTGATATAACTCCATTAATACTACTCAGAACCATAAATTGGTTGCCAGAAAAGTGAAAACTAGTGGAGATTTGAATTTTTGAAAATGACAGATTCTTCGTTATGGTAAAAAATGACTGTTATCAATTTGATTAATGTAACCATTCAGCAACCATTATTTAAATGAATGAATGTTGCCATATTTCTTTAGGGTCTCTTGGAAGTTTAGGACAGATTTCAACTGAATCCAGTGAAAAACAAACGATTAGTGAGGTTTAGAATACAGATACAAGGAATGACTTAAATGCTGAAAAAGAGCTCAGACCCTAGACCCTACAGTCAACAAGGGCCAAACTACTGCATAACTGCTGCTGGACATCTGAAATTGGATGCAACTTTTATCTAGTTTGTTGATTACAGTTAACAGAGATTAAATTATTAGATGAACCAGTCACAAAAACAGAGCTGGGACAAATTCAAAGAATATTTTTGTCTGTGCTGTTCTGTGTGTTTGTGAGAGTAAGTGATGGTAACAGAGCAGCTTGTGGTGGATCTGTGGCTGCAGACTGTTTGGCTGATCTTAGTGTAGGGAGAAACCAACAACACTACTGATGGATTCATGAAATTGTAATCCAAAAGTTGACATTGAGGGTGGTATTTTTTTTTTTTATGCTGAGTAAAATCTTTGCACGTGCTGAAGTGGTGACAGTGTTATTGCCGTTGGTCTGATTACTGTGTGGATAACTGCTACTGGTAAAGGACAGGAACACCTGGCTGGGAGTGCTTATTGTGATGACGCTCTTCTGAATGTTCTGCTGCAGTCTGCACTGTGACTGTGACTGGCAAATGTCCTTGCTGAGAGTCTCTGAACAGACTCACAGTCACTACGATTAGGGATGCACCGATACCGATACTGGTATGGGGCTGATACTGCGCTCACAGACTCATACTCGCAAAACTTCATTAATACCAAATCTGTGTATTCCAGGCGATAAACATTGTGACTCTGAATACAGACAGATGAAAGAGGTGAGAAGCAAGTAACAGACAGAGAGGCGAGTGAGCGACAGAGGGAGAGAAAAAATAACTCCACATGTCGTCTCTAAGAGCCGATGAATGTTCCCTCAGAGTCGCTTGGATTTTGGGTCAATACAAAAAGCCATTTACTGACGGAGGGGCTGTCCAGGAGTGCAGAGTGCTGCAGCTGAAACCTGACTTGAGGGGAAACAGAAGTGTTATTTTTAAAAAATTAAGTTCTTTATTTTAAGATGCACAATTTTTAAAAAGCCATTTTATTTATTTTCACTATTTCATTTTTAAATGCTGCTCTTCTTTTCCTTAAAGAGAGAAGAACATAATACATATCTACAGTATTATATATCTGTATAATTAAATGTTTCTGAAATGTTCTCTCTTTATTTGATTTGACAGTCAGTTCTTGATTACATGCAGATGTTGATACAGCTACGAGGCTACTTCAGTATATATCACACTGATTCAAATGTGGAGACTGTGCAATAGTTTCATTGAGATATTAAGTTGACTGTTAACTGTGTAATAAGTTTCATTGTTTAATTTGTCAAATTTCTTTGATATTTTGTCAAGTTTCATTTTGTTCAAAGGGCAGGCAGTGCCAATGTGGAGGCTTTTTGCTGACACAGGAAATTATGATCATTTATATTTATTTTTATTTAATGTATTATCATTTGTTGTAACAAGCAGAGAAGAAAATTCATCTGTCTTCCAATTCAGTGCATCTGTAACCTAACAGTTATTTTTGTGGTAGAAATATCGTGTCAGTACTCGGTTTGGAAAAAAGTGTATCAGTGCTGCATCCCTAACTACGAGATAATATTATACTTTTATCACATGAGGAAATAATGAACCATCCGCTGAACAGCTACACAAGGACACATTTTTAACATAAAGGCTAATGTCACATATAAATATTAGAGTAATATTTGGGAGCCAACTATACCAGAGCAAAATCATTCATTTCATTCATTCATGCGAATATTTTGAATACAGGTATGTTATGTACAAGAATGTTGTGCTGTAAGTCCAGACAGAGACATGACAGGAGGTTTCCAGGGTCCAGCCGTCCTGTGGCCCCTGAACTCTGACTGCTCCACAGTGACGCTTACATTTCACACTCATGGTGAATTTACCCAGAGACACTGATCATTTAGCGACATGAACCCGATTAGATTAGGTTAGTTCATGTTACACACACACACACAGCACACACACACACACACACACACACACACACACACACGCTTAGGCGGTGCCGCTCGGCTCGCTCGGTCCGGCACCAGGGTGTCTGTACCTTTCAGCTAGCAGATCACGTTGTCACAGATCCATTAATAAGACGGTACTTACATTCCTCACACCAAATTCCCCAAGTATTACTCTATTCCGGATCTCTTCCACGTTCTTCATGGTCGCAGCCATTTTGCCAAGCAATCTGTTTAACTCCGCCCATACTTCCGCTTCGATTTTTATTGGCTGTTCACAGGACCGTAGACTCCGGTAGAGAGCCTCTAGAGACAGCTCAAGTACACTGGGAACGGCCGCGACGCGAAACGTCAGCGGAGCGGAGTGTTTTAGCTGCTACACCAGGCACGGACGTGGCTGACGCGACTAGTTAAAAAATGAGCGCACTTTATGTATCTCAACACATTTTTACATCCCTCCTGTTAAGATGGATTGACAGTACTTTTTTCACAGGTAATTTGGTGACTATGTCGGGTTTGCTAGTGCAGACTATATTAATTGGTATCAATTAACTGGAGTGTTTAACTACACGATCATGGATCCACATCGTACAATGTAAAAAACAAACCCCATAATGTTGCACTGCTGCTGACTTTGCCTCTGGTACATGAGACATTTATTTTAATCACTTTCAAACGTAATATATTCGTTTTATACACAGTTCTCTGTAGTTTTTTACCTGTTGGAGGGCCGCACAGCCAGCGTGGAGGAAAATAAATAGACCCGGCGCGAAAAAGAAGAGCGACGTCGCGCGACTGCCGCTGGAGAACGTGCCGCTCACATGGTCGTTGGACGAGCTTCAATTGACTACAATGGCCGCGACGCGAAACGTGTGTCGCGCGACACACGTTTCGCGTCGCGGCCGTTCCCAGTTACTTGAGCTGTCAGGCTGATGCTGCCGAGCTCTACTCTGTCCAGAACTCCGAACTCCTTAGACCATTACTAGCTGTTATGGTAATTTTGGATGTATTTTTTAATTACAAGTCAACTGTTAATCAGAGCTACAAACAGTCTAGTACCTTTTGTGAGACTGAATTATTGAATTGGCCATCATTCCCTTCTATAAGGGTGCTGCTCCCGGTGCAGTTGAATGTAAACTAGGTCTAATGACTTGTCTCTAGAGGCTCTCTACGTAGCGACCCTCCAGGACGCTGAGGCCACGCCCTCGGTGTGTTTTCTGGGTCTTTGATATCTTCATCTTAATATCTGTCCTATCTTTAAAATAAACAATTTATATTTTTTGACTGTTAAAAAGCAATGCAATGTTTAATAAACTATTTATAGCAATTGATGTTCATAATACTTGGTTAATGGTTAATAAATACTGTGTAGTACTTGATGTTTTTAACCATTACAATAAATAATACATGTTTAATGAACCATGGCAGTGTTTCTTAACAGTAGAATTACTACTAAATCTAATAAGCTCTATATTTACTGTTTATCAATGATGGCTATAACAAGGTGTTCCCCAAGTTCTTTTTTAGCATAGAAAAAAGATAAGATAAGTTTCACACATTTAAGTCAAAATAAGCCATATTTGTTACTTTTCTGAGTCCAATTTCATCTGCTTGCTGTAACTGATATTATTTCCTAAGTGATTATTGGTCCTGTCAAAATGCAGAGAAATACACAGATTTATATTATAGTCTTCAAAATGCTCTTGGTGGATGGATGGGGGTGAAGGGCATGGCCTCAGCATTTCTAAAATCCTGGCTACTGCCCTGCCTGTTCATTCTGTATATTGCATAATCACTATTTTTTTAACTGCTTCCGTGCTGTTTATAGCGCAGCATCACAGTGTTCTGTGAATACTGTATTATGGCAGTGTAGGGTGTTTACGTTGTTTACACTGAATCATCTTTGCAGTGCAAATTTACTGTGTTCATGATGTTCACATGAAGTCACACCCCCTCGTGTGGACCCCTTGGGTCCTTATTCTCCAAGAATAGCTGAGTATTGTTAATGAACAGTAAAACTAGATAAAATAGACTGATAAAATCGGGTACAGCTGTATCATATCACATACTCCTGATACAGTGTTGCTTGAAAGTTTGTGAACCCTCCAGATACATTGTTAAAAAACATTAAAATAACCTTTTTAAATATACATTCAAATCCCAATTTGTAAAGCACACCTTTAAATTAATGGACACACACACAAATAGATATATCTTCATTATTTAATTCAGCAAAAATGGTTTATTTCACAAAAACTGAAAATTTTACATGTGCAAAAGTATGTGAACCCTTTTAGTTCCTTCCTTTTGCAGCCATTACTTCAACCAAACGTATTCTGTAACCACTAACCAGTCTCTAAGTGTAGGAATGTAGGATTATTACTCCATTACTTCCGTTATTTTTCCTGTCAGCTCTCGATAATAAGAACTGAAGTAATGAAGTAATAATCATACATTTTCATCCTTCAGCTGCAGAAATCTACTGCACTCGGTAATCGACTCGTCAGGGCTTCCCCACACAGGCAGGCTGCTGGAGGAGAGGGTGAGTTGTGCTGTGTTTTTAATACAAATCCAGCAAAGCTAGCAGATGTTTGATGCTTCGTACTGTGTGCTGGGACTGTACATGTGCTGTTGCTGAAGTTTGGTGCTGTTCTCACCATTAATTTTGACTATGAGTGGCTTTTTGATGGCGGTTTCTAGTTGGAGACATAAGCTGCAGTGTATTGTTATCGTGCTGTCTTTTCTGAGGTTGCTAAAACTAGCTAAGCTAGCGGTCAGCAAACTTGACCTCTCAAGGGGAGTCTTACTCGGTGTCACGGTGCGTTAGACCATGGATTAAATTTACTCCGGAATATCCCTTTAAACAAGTCCCACTAAACAAGAACATGCAATTGACAAACATAAATCTGACATTTCATATATAAAAACCGGTGATGATAAAATAAGAAAATCATGTTAAAACAACAGAAACATCTAAACTGCTCAAGGGGTTTACATACTTTCAAGCAGCACTGTATATATGTCTACAAAATACAAATAAAGTGGTTTATTTCCATGGTTTCGTCAGGGCACGTCTACCGAATGGCAAACATCATCCTTCATCATTCATTCATTGTCAGGAGAGAATACAGAATTTATCAGAGCTTTTATCCTCTATTATGATAACAATTAAAGGAGCACTCTGTAGTTTTGGAGAATAAATGAGAAAGATCTCCATTGGCTGATTTTCTTCTGCCTAAACAAACGAAATCATCGAACTCTCTTTGTTTTCTTGACTGATCAAACTGAATAAACAAACTGACCTTGAAGGACAACACAATTTATACTGTGTTACTTTGTTAATATGTGGCGGACCCTGCCACCTGTCTGGCTTCGAACAGTGTTCTGGGACCTTATTTTCCTCCGAGAACAGCTCGTTTATTAACTTGGAAAAATACATATGTCAGAGTTGTGTTATTAACTCATTATTATTGTAAATATTACAGTTTGGAGTATGAATTTCTTCTCCAAAACTACACAGTGCCTCTTTAACAATAAAGATTAAGACATATTATCAGCGTTATAAATAATATTACCGTGTGAAGAGGGTCATTTGCGTGAGTCTCGCGCTCAATGCATGAGATTCAGCAGCTCTGATGATGTCTTTGTTTAGCCCACATCTCACCTGGCAGTGCAATATGACTTTGGAAAAATACCTCCACATTAATCACTATCATCTCAGTCTCACTATCTCATTATCTCACTATCATCTCATTTGTATTCACTACGGAACCCCAATAGGGCCACATTGTAGCAAAAAAATAAAAAACGGCTCTGGAAATCTGTGTGCAGTTTGTGTTTGACAGTGATCAATAATCAATAAAGATGATGACAACAACTCTGTTCGACTGTGTATGAGCAAAATGCTCTATTTAAGTGGAGGAGGAGTGCTGCGGTGCATCTCTGTGTGCGGAATGTGGTGCGTGGATCTCAGTCCTCTAATCAACCGGACAGGTCATAGAAACGTTCGAAATCGTTCTGATTAATAGGGGATGGGATGTGGGTGGGTGAAATAATTCATCTTTGATGAGGAACATATTATTAGCACAACCTGCGAGCAATCCTCAAGCATCAGGGCCCATCTTTTTGTCTGCTGCAGGCGAATCCAGACCATCACTACAAAAGCAGGAGCGCCACCATCATGCTGCTGGTCCAAGTAATATAGCTGGCCGTGTACTAAAAACATGTGCCAGCCAGCTAGCTGATGTTATTAGCGACATCTTTAACGTTCACTCTCACAGGGGACTGTTCCCTCCTGCCTCAAGACATCGTTCCTGTACCACAACAGTCTGCTGTGTCTAGTCTTAATGACTACCCAGGGCTCTCACCCCCATCCTGATGAAGTGCTTTGAGAAACTGGTTCTCCAATACATCAGAGACAACATCCCGGCCAGCCTGGACTCTCACCTTCAGAACCAACAGATCCACAGAGGATGCCATATTTACTGCCCTTCACTCAGCCTTCACACACCTGGAGAATAAGAACAGCTACATCAGGATGCTGTTTGCTGACTTTAGCTCAGCATTCAACACAATCTCACCCATGAAGCTGATTGGAAAAGTTAACATTCTGGGCTTGAGTACAAGACTCTGCAAATGCATATTGGACTTCCTTAACAACAGACCAGATGACACCACCATCATCAGCCGGACTCCTCACAATGATAGGAGTTCATATTAGGAGGAAATCAAACATTTTGCAAAGTGGTGCACAGAGAACAATCTTCTGTTCAATGTCAGAAAAGACAAGGAGCTGATTGTTGATTTCAGAAAAAAGGACTGTCTACATCAGTGGAGCAGGTTTATGTTACTGCGAATCAGCATCACAGAGAACCTTAAGATGGCTACATTTCCATGCCAAAGTCTTGTCAACTTTTACAGGGAAACAATATCAAGCATCCTGACTGGAAACATTACAAACTGGCATGGTTTGTACATGGCCCATGACAGGAAGGCTCTACAGTGGGTGATTTAAACCACCCAGGACATCACTGGCAGCATCAACAGAGCATCAGTGACATCAGTGAAGTCGGATGTCTGGGCAGAGCCCAAAGATACTAAAAGACAACACTCACCCAGCCACAATCGGTTCACCCTGCTGCCATCTGACAAAAGATACAGAAGTATCAGCTGCCATATCACCAGACTACAAAGCAGCTTCATTAATCAGGCTGTGAGACTTGTAATTCATTGTCCGTCGTCCACCGTAAATAATACATTTTCTTCTGTAGCAAGAAGCGACAACAGCTTGCATTATGAAGTGAAATGTCAACTTGAAAAAATAGCAAACCATGAAGTTTCACCTCACAATTTAGCATTTGAAAGTCTTTGCAGCCTAACATCCACCAAGACAAATCACACTTTCCAGTCAGTTTCCATAATTTTATTGCTGGCATCAAGATTTTGGGCACACTCTTCTTGTATACACACAGTTTAAACAACATGTAACAAGACCTTTAACTGACAAACTGATAAGGTTCACATCTGTATTAATTCAAAATGTTTGAGTTTACACGAAGTGGGACATGATATATGTCAGCGTTTCTTTACCATACCACTATAATTGGGAACTTTTTTTTCTTTGCAATCAGAGTAAATACACACTGTCAGATAAGAATATTAATATTGGTTGCATTTCTGTATGTCCTGGAACACCACAAACCACGGCTTTGTTTGGAGTATTGCATTGGTCAGAACTGCAGCCCCACCGAACATGTTGTTTCTCTTTTGATGGCGCGAATATCTGTCTGTCTCTGTACTGGAAATAACAAGACTACACTGATGATACCCATCCTCTCATCGGACTCTGGGAAGACAGCAAAAGATTGGCAATTAATGTAACTCCACACAAGATGAAACTAACAGAAAACAAATGTGAATAATGAAGATGAGAATTATTAAACAGGAAAACAGGAAACCATTCAGTGTCAATTTCACAAGTTGAGGTCTATTTTAAATAGGTGTAATGCCTGGTGTATATACTATAGTATGATATACAGTATAGTAAACTATAAAATGTTTACATTTCACTGGAAACAAGTCAAATGTCTGTTCTCAAGAACCAACCTGATAACCTCCACATGTTAACAATAATTCATGGGTTGTATTTCTTCCAATAAAAAAAGTCTCTGGTTTTTCAACCAGAAGCAAGAATACCTGACAGTCTGCTGTCTTGTCACGGCCACTAACAACTTGTTTTTTAAAGCATGCAATAACACTTTCATCGGGTGTGTTTATAGGTCCCCTGTAGTTTTAGCATAAATTACTTTCAGTTGTCTAAATATTATATCCAAGAATAATAACATAACGCTAACTAAGAACACACTAACACCTGCCAGTGCCCCCTTGAGGCTGCAATGTTCATTTCACTCCCCAGTAAATACCAAAGTATGAATGAAGTGGCTGTCCTATGACAGAGGCCATCAGTTTTTCACTTTACCTGTTTGTGAAAAGTGGCACCTGTGTGTGGAACGCAAATGTCATGCTCTTCTTACACAGCAGCAGCAGCACCACTGCATACTGCAAACTCGTCATGTTATATTGCACCATACAAACTATGCAGCCATTTCTCAATTGTCTTTGAAATGTTGCATGAACCAAAATTTATTTTGATTGTCATTTTTGTTTGTTTGTTTGTTTTGTTGATTAGCTGAATCTAATAATGAAACTTATGACGTTGGATTTTTGCCATTAAAGGTCCTGATTGTAGGATTTAGGGGTAGAAATGGAACATGACATTTATAAATTATGAATTGTTGTGTTGCAGTACCTCAGAATGCCATGTCTCTACAGTCGCCCAGAATGGACAAATCAAACACTGGCTCGAGAGAGGGTTCTTTTTGCATTTTTTACATTTCTGTTGCCTGCAAACTGCAACCTCAGTCAAGAAGATAATATATCCAGAAAGCAGCATGTCATTTTAATCACATCCAAAATAGCAAACAAACAAACAAAACAACAGAAACATAAAACAAAACAAACAAAGTCCCTTCCACACATTCACTGTAAATGGATTTATCCACAGTTTACCCAGAGGAGCTGTGTGTGTGACCACAAATGTCTGCATTATTTCCCCCGGACTTTACCCTGCCAGCTTCCTTGTCCACAATCCAGGTGAGCCACATGTGTGAACAGAGCAGACAATTGTCCGGAGTGAATTCACAGTGAGTGAGAGGGCAAGTCGACAACGCATAATCTTCTGCGTTAGTGCTGGTTTGATCAGCAGTAACACATACTCTAACGTACACTGGGACATGTGAAAATGGTGATTAAATGGCTCATAAATGGCTCAGCAAAACAGAATATTTCCCCACTCATTCTCTCACTCTTCCATATGGCCCGTTCACGCTGCTGCTGGACACAGATCGAAAATGCTGCAGCTTTCTGTCTATGATGGGATCTTCATGCACGGAGTATAGCTGCTTCATACTACTCTGTATATTACATTGCACTCTTTCGTTACAATTGCAGATATGTCCAAATACATGCAGTATTTGATAATAACGCAAAAACCATTCATCATTACAGAGCAGTCTGTAGCCTGCTAAGCAAACTCATAATAAATATGCAGGAAAGGAAGAAATGCCTAAACTATGTTTATAGAAATATCCACTAAATAACCATGGCATGTCCATCACTTACTCAATAAAGGACTATCATCTTGAAACATTTCTATAGTCTGAAATCCCCAAACACATACAAAAGATTTAGTGTAATCTATTTTGGTATGGAGTCTTAAACAAAAAGTGTAGTGTAAGTTAATTCCTCCTTTACTTTTACGTTCTTACAGTAGTAACATGACACATATTTCCATTGTGCATGTGTTTTGAAACTATTAAATCTTTAGATCTCAATGGCTTTCAATGTCAGGCGCCAACTGACATGTGCTCTTGTTACAGCCCAGTCAGCCAGGAGGAGAGGGAGTAGCAGGTCTCTGTATTGAATTAAAAAAAACGTTTCCCCCCTCTACACATTCATTATAACAAGAGTAGTATCTATTGCAGGACTGTTGTATCAGATCAGTTTAGGTGTTGTCTCATTGTGTCTCTTTCCTGAAGGTAGTTTATCATAAAAACACACCTGTATGGTGAAGCTCTCAGAAAACACTGGCAGTGCACAGCTGCAGGAATAATCTTTATAGTAGCTGAAATATTGAACCATAGACAACAACTGTTGAAACATAAAGCTGCGATCTGTTCATCTTTAGTCTCCTCTGAAGCACTTTTTAGTTTGATTTCCGTTTTTCATAATGATTACACAAATCTCTAAACTGATTACACAAATCTCTATCATTTCATGTGAAGACTCTGGTATTGGTATATATCCATTGGTTCTGGTATGCAGGCCATTCCTGGAGTGTGCAGATTATTCTGTCTTCTGTAGACCTTCTGATCAGGTGGGTCACATTTGAGGCTGAGACTATGAGTAACCATACTGGCTACTGAACACAGTGTTCAGGAGCTGTCCTGTCCATCAATCAGCATGTCAGTTAGTCGACAGCTGAAGTGGTGCGAGCACAACAAGCCGGTGTTCGGATGGAGCTCATCATCCTGCTCCTGCTCCTCTTCCTCTGATGGCCAGTCATGCTGCTCTGCTGGGAGGCGTTGGTTTTCTGCTGAGCCAGCTTGGTCGCATGGTTTGCTGTCTCCTTGATCTGCAGCTCCAGGTGTTTCTGGATGGCCAAGCCTAGCTCCTCAGGGTCCACAGAGGCGCCATACACTTCCCATGTCATCCCTTCTGCATCCCACTTCACCTCCTTCACTGGGGACTTGTGAGAACCACCTGGTTTCTTGCCTCCATCCCTATCAGTGTTAAGAGTTTTGCTGTGGGAGGTCTCCCTCTTGCTCTCCTCTGCCAGACAGATCTGTGGGAACACATGAGGTGTGGTGGCCTGCCCTGTCTGCACCCCAACATCTCTCAGCTCTTTTTTGGCAGTCATAGTCCCCATGTCCCGGGTCACTGTTCTGAAATGGCCAGCAGGACTGCTGCAGCACACCTCTAGACCAAAGTGTTTCTGGGATGGTGGCCCAACACCAGGAGGAAGCGTTGCCATCCAAGGGCAGTTGAGGTTGCAGCAGCGCAACAGGTGTTTGGCGTCCAGACCTGTCTCACTGACGGAGGAGATGAGACGAGGCAGGGTGAGGTGGTTCAATGCTAAAGGAGGTGCCACTGGACGCTGGATGTCACAGCTTGACTCTACAAGGCGTGGTGGCACCTGGGAGGGGGCTGGGATGGGCTGGGGATGGCAGTAGGCAGCAAATGTGTCCTCAAAATTGGTTTGATGGATGTAAGAACCATAGCAGAGTGCCTTGTCACAATTAGGGGGAAGATTGTCCTCTTTTTCCTCCACTTCTGATGCTGTCTTTGGGGACGAGATAGACACACACCTGGTGGGAGGCTGTTTTACACCAGCATCTCCACAGCTGGCCCCCCTGCAAATAGTGGTGATAATGCTGCATTGTTGCAGCTGCATGGGCTGCTTGCAGGCTAACATGGAGTGACCCTCAGCCTCTTGGATACTCTTATCCCCTCCATGGTAAGCAAGTCCACAAGTCTCAGTGTCTGTAGCTGTGGGGGCCACTCCCTGTTCAACCAGAGGTAAAGTGCCTGAGTGACTCCTGTGAACTGGCAGCGAGGCCGGTGTCATGCTGTGCACAATTCTGCCAGTCTGAGGGTTGGCACTGATTGCATTCACGACTATCTCTTGATGATATGAATGTGTATGTGCCTCAGTCAGACAATGAGGGCGGCTTGAAGTTTGTGTCTGTTCACCAGGCTCACTCACACTGCTGTGGTTGTTTGCTCCTTTAGAAGGAGGTTCTGAATGTTCTCTGAAACTCTCACTGATCACCTGCTTTGGCTCCTCCTGGCAGGTGTGACCTTGACCTCCAGCCAGTCTGGAGGGTGACATTGCCTGTGTGCAACTCTTGGAAGTGTCAATGAGCAGCTGACCAGAGTGTGGAGATTCCAAGGAAACAGCTCCCACCAGTGGGGGGAGGTCAGAGACCGAACGCCTGGCCGCTGCCATGGAACACCTTTAAGAGCAAATGAATAACAGAGTGTGGGTGATCAGCTCAGACACAAAACACACAGAACATGAAAATCTCATAAACAATCAATCAATTCTGAAGCCGCTTTGTATCAAGATTGTAAGAATGACTTTTGCCTATTGAATTGCTCCAGTGACACTGGGTTATTCTCTATAATGTAATGTCAATAAAAACAATAATCAATACAATATCACTGATTTACCTTTTGTAATATGACTATAACAAGGCCTGTTTTAATCATGTGACAAGATATAGTTGTATTTGAAAAACGTGGCAGCTTGACTCCTAACTAAGACTTAAATGAGACTGAATATGAACCTGTCCGCCTAACACTGATCTCTCCTGACCTGCTCAGCTGTGTGGGTTGCTTGATGCAGTTGGTGAGCAAAGCTTTTGGTCTCTGTTCAGACATAATAACATAATAAAATAATACACATAATAGCAAACCTGGCAACCTCACAGTGATGACAAGAATTCAGGAATCTGCCCACAGGGACTGTTTATCAAGAAATAATTCTAGCATGTAACTGCAACTTTCTCTTTAAGTGCAGATTAAACAAGTGAGATACAAGATGTTAATCATTGCGCTTTACAGATATATTATTGCACTGATTCCTGGGAATTTGGATAAAACAGGTTTTAACTTTGAAAATAAAAAGTTAGTTAAATTACAAAATCTGAAGGTACATCATTATAGACCAAGGTCTTGGCTGTTCAGCAATGTACCAGTGCAACCTCCCCATTTTGTATTTTTTCATAAAATAGGCGTTTTTCCAGTTATGACTTTGTTTTTGTCAACACCGTCAGACACAATAAAAAGCTAATTGATTTTTATTTTGTTGGTCTAATATGTATTTAGAGTTTTTAAATCATTATCTGGCATTCTTAGCACACATATATGCTGTTAAATGTTGAATATTCACTTTTGTTCATTTTTTATACTGTTTCATGTGTACTCCTTTAAAAGATCTAACATCATACAATGTTTACTTTAAGCCTAAATAGAAAAAGTAATGTTTTTTTATTTAACAAACATATTTTTGTATTAAAAGAGACTATTACTTTAATAACTCAACAGCACTGAAGAAACATATTGTAAGCATATTAATTTAAAACAAATAAAACGCCCTCTGACGATGGTGACTTTAGAACTGACGGTGGTGACAGTGGCCTCATTACAACATACGTACAATTCCAACATTTATACAACTCAAGTCAATGGCTTCTTGCTTATCAACGTTATTTAACTATTTGGTCTAAAAAATAACAACCCTGAGCACTGTGATAAACATTTTTCAAGGAATATAATGTACAATTAAGCAATATCATTATTAAAATTACCCCATCCCCATATCATCAAATATCAAATCATCATAAGTAAAAAAGAAATCATTACCAGTAGCAGTAAGATAGAATTCATCACTGACCTCATATGTAACTGTCATGTAGTGCCCCCCACTCATAAAATAATATAGATCATATTCTTCTGTAAACTAGACTATAAACTGTATATTGGACGTGAAGAACAGATGAATGAACGTTTCCAAGCCTTTCTCTGACTTCTCTTTTCCCTTTCATTCAAGCCATTGATATGTTTTATCTTCCCTTCCTCCACCCTCTTCTTCCATCTTTGCCTTTCCGTTCTGACGTATTCCTCCTTTAACTCTGCATCACTGTGTGTTTTCTCTCTACGCTTCTTTTGATATTCCCTGTTTCTTCTCCTTCTCTCCTCCACAGATAGCTGCTGCCTAGCCATAACTTCCTAAAATACATAAAGTCAAAGTTGAGTGTAATGATTATGAAATTGGGGGAATTACAGTGAATGTTAGATTTGGTTAAATGTTGTCATGCCATTTTCATTTGGCTTTAGTCATTGGAGATGCATAACCTACAAGGGATATTGTATACTATGTGCTATGTAGGTAGGTAGCAGGTGTGCGCCCCAAGTGACGTAAGCCAAATGAACATGGCATAACAGTGAATTGAGAGAGAGGGAAGGCACCTCATCCCTTAGGGTTGGACGATATGGAAGAAATATAGGGGGAATTACATAAATAAAATATAAAAGAGGTTAATGAAACATTCCAGATCAACAATTATATTCTAGCCTCCGTTGAGGACCATTTAGAGGTTTTTGTCACCACCGTCAGAAAACCTGACGGTGGTGACGTCTGACGGTGGTGATAAAAACCTACTCTTTCACATGATATGCATGAGTTGTTCACGTTAGCCATCTTGTTTCCCCTCTGTTGCTAGCTACTTCAGACCTCTTCTTAAAAAGTAAAGATTTATGTCATAATCTAATCTAATATTTTTTATACAAAAGTGACAGTGTTGACATGTTATGGTTGTGACAGTAGCAGTGTCCAAAAATCTGAACAAGTTTGAGAGAAAATAGCAAACTTATGGGAGCTTGAGTGATGTTGAAGCTTGCAGTAGAGCTGAAGGTTTGAAAATGGGGTCCTCAGGAATGTAGTTGACCTTGTAGTTGCTTAATCTTTTGCTTTCTATAAATATTTGATGGTGGTGACGAATATGTGGGACACATTTTGAGCAACCACAAAATAATAGTTAATATTGTTCAAAACCCACTGTTTGTAGTTTTTAATACATATTACAGTGAATATATTATTCAATTCAATTATTACTTTTTGTTTTTTAATCAAGTTGAATGATTATCTCCTATCCGAGGACAACTGATTTTGTAGGCAATGGGCCAGCATATAATCATTAAATTAATAAAAATGAAAAACAAACCTATAAAAGAACCTTACACATGTGCAAAGGACCCCCTGATTATAACCTTGATTCTTTTTATTCATGAAAATCTTATTAATTTCCAACAGAATTAGCACTTTTCTTAGTGGGACATGTTTTTGCCAAAGTTTCAAGAATCGGTGATTGAACTCTGGACAGAGCCGACAGCTAGTTGTTAATCTGTTCCTACTGTTAATGCTGTAGTAGGCTAACCCTGTCCCGATGTGGACCGCAACCTCAGATGATGGTGAGAGTCACTGCGGGCAATGGGGGTCAGTCAACAAGTCTTCCGGTGAACACAGCTGGACACCAGACTGGGACTGATCACAGCCTCTGAGACCGACAGATATCAGTTTGAAGACAGGGATACAGTACAGAGGTGATTTACAGCAGCCCTGACCAGGACTATGACTTCGGAGATGAGAAGATACAGCAGGCGGGTATAATAATGGTACTTCGACTACTTCTACTACTACTACTAATAATAATAATAATAATTTATATATTTATTACTATAGCACCTTTAAAAACTGAGTTTACAAAGTGCTTTGACAAAAGAAATCAGGAAACTCAGGAAAACAAGACATTAGAGGGTACAGGAGAGTCACGAAGCGGCAGAGGAGAGAGAGAGATGAACATCGGCAGCATGTAGAGCCGGAAGATACTGCTTGTCTGCAACCTGATGTGCCAGATGGTTTGTATGACATCCTTGTCCATAGAAGTAGGTCATTTGTTAAGTTTTAACAGGGGAGATCGACAGAAGCTGCTCTGGTTCAATAGAAACTATCCATCACTAATTCACAATATTTATCAGCTATAGGTCCGGGTCCAAATGGTGTCTGGATCTGGCATCCTCCCTTGCCCCCCCCTCAGATCGTCAAATGAGTATAACCTAGGATTTAGTTTATGTCCAGTTTGAATAAAGTGTGTTTTACGATGAGTTAATGAGACGATTAAGCTAGTCTTCAGTGAAAGACAGAAATTTGACTGTTGCATTTTTCTGTTTAGCAAAAAATAGGCATAAAAAAGTTCCTTTCATAACAGTTTGTGAGTTTATTTTATCCACTTATTAGACTTAGTAGTGCCACATTTACGTCTCCCAGCTTTAACTACGGAGCTGTCTTGAGCTCTTGAGGTACAAAGTGGTGTTAGGAGCCAGGACAGGCCTGGGCTAGCTGGTTAGCATATAAACTTCAGTAGACGTCTGTACAACACAGAACATAAACAATATGACAGAACATCAACACTGTTTCTTCACATTGTTTTGATGTTAGGTCACTTTTTTAATGTTTTACTTTTCATACACGTTGCCCATGACATGACATGATGTTCTTCTTACCTCACTCTCAGAAGGAAGGCGAATAAATGTTTTTTTTTAACAGATGCAGGGTGATTCTGATCTGGTGAATGGCTGACAGGACCCACATTACATCATGAGAACGTGTGGGGTTTTAAAGCGTCATGAAGCAAGTTACAGGATCCAGACAGCAACAAGTCAGTGTTTGCTAACAGCATCAAGTCTGAAGCTGCACGTAGCGTCTCTGAGATTTCAATCTGAGTTTTGAGAACTTCATTTAATAGAGGTTGGATCATCATTATTGAAACTTGAATTTTGTAAATATAATTTATTTGGAGGTGTTATAACAGAAGCTAGTTTTAAGACATTAAGCTTCCAAACCTGATCTACAATTCCCTGTTTAACCAAACTGTGGCACACACAGGTAACAGCTGTGGGAAAACACTGACTCATTCAACGAAACACTGTGCAGCACCTCTGGGTGCTAAAACCTTCTGCACACTGTCACAATCACATTCACACCCATGAAGAAACATGCTCACAGAAACAGATGCAGCAAGAATTGAATACATGCCCCCACACATACATACATACAAGAACAGTGTATTCAGAAAAGAGGTTTTAAACATTTTCAGCCACCATCTTACCTTTCACAGAGCAACACTTGCTGCTGATTCTCTATCCTCACCTCTTTCCTCTCCCTTTCGGATGGATCAGATGATGGGTGCTATTCCTTAGAAAGCCTTCATCCTCTTCCTCCTCCTCCTCGCATCCACAGGTGACCTCTCCCTCTCCCTCTCTCTCTATCTATCGTTAACTCCACTCCATTCACTGAGCTGCCTGTGATCCCTCTCTGCTCCCCCCCACACTACTCTATCTCCTTTGTCTCAGCAGCCCCGGGCTGTGCCCAAGATGGAGGAGACCTTGAGATAATCCTTTCCTACATCTGATTACAAATGTGAGGATGCAATCTTCAAATCCCTGCTCTGTAAGAGAGAGTCCAGCCGGTTAGCGGTTGGCTTAAGCAGCTGTAGTGGGAGATGGATGGATGGAGGGGGTGGGGGAATGATAATGAGAGGAGATGCATCCAGTCAGGCATCCAGCGTCATCGTCCCTCCACCTGGGAAGGAGGCGCAGGACTGATGCATCAATGAATGTGCGCACTAGCGAGAAAATAAAGAAGACATCCTTTGTTTCTCCTCCATCGTCTCCATTCTCCTTTTTTATCTTCAGCTCCACTCTGAACTCGGTTACTGGTTTAGGTTCACACTTAGTGGTTCTCTCGCTCAACCTCTCTGTAACCCCTCCACCAACACCAACCCACTCTCATCACTATCCCTGTTGCTATGGAAACTGCAATACTGAATGGGCCTGTGTGTTTTCTCTCAGCTGGCGATGAGACAGACAGCCAAAACAAATCAGCTGGGACCTGCACATGTTTATGGTTGACTCAGTCGCATCCAGTTTCAAATATTAACTCATCGCTTCTCATTTCTATATATGTCACAAACCATAGTGGACACAAATACAAATGATGGTGTCATGCAGTGACTGTAGAGAATATGGACGTAGTTCCTGTGATGTCACCCATAGGTTTGTGATGGGGCATTATGAAGCTGATTTATTGGAGCAGGAAAATCAAAATTTGGTCAAAACAGGGGAAGCCTTGAATTAGCTAGTGTTAACTGCCATGGCTTAATGTAGGCTAATCGGTTGGGATACTGCCATTCATGCAATTAATTCAAATGTGTAACTTGGTGAGTCACAAATTCTCCTTGAGACATGCCACAGGTCGGTCTCGAACCCTGGGCCACTGCAGTGAGGACAAGGCATCTGTACATGGGATGCTTCTACCAACTGAACAAGTGGACACCCCAGGAAATACTGTGTGTTTATTGATTTGTTGTATGACTGCAGGGGAAATAACAAAAGCAGCAAAAAGGAGGGATACTGCTTGTCTGCAACCTGATGTGCCAGATGGTTTGTATGTGGATTGTTGGAGCACCCCCTCCTCATGTCGTAAAGATCTTGATCTGACCAGAACCAATGAATACTGTTAATACTGTTTTTAGACACAGTTGTTTGCAGAATGCATAGCAATGAAGTCATGTATCTATTTGTGGCGTGTGTGAGACTAACATACTTTATATGACTGCAGAATATAATATGTGTTATCGCAACAGATTTATCTTTACATGTAGTAGAGCTGAGCCATCTCTGAGCCTGTGGCATCACTTTCTCCTTTTCATCCCTTCAGGTACCTCCCTCTGTGTTGGATGGCTTCAGCAGGTTTTTAAATAAGCACCTCCTCCCTCAATGTCTCATTGATTCAGGACCATGACATCTTTGAGGGGCTCAACAGTAGAACCAGCGCCCTGGTGCTACCCCCACTGTCCTCCACTCAGTGAGGTTGCTAATATGAAGATAGTAAAACAAATGAAACTTTGTTGAGAAAGCTGATTAGCCACCATTCCTGATCACATCCTTGTCCAGGAAGAAGAGGGCCGTTTCAGGAGAGGTTTACAACTCTTTCACCAAATGACTAGATACTATCTTGTGATGAGATCACACCAGAAGGAATGTATGGCATTAAACCTGGTATAGTTCACCTGTTTCACCAAACTCTCTGATGTCATCTATTCCACTGCACCATTCATGTCACAGCAGGTGTGATCCCATTGAAAGACGGTCTCCAGTTTCACTGAGCCTCATCTTTATCACAGCCAGACACCTGAGAACTTCAGCATCCTGCGTCTAGCAGGATCGCGTTGACAAAATCTTTCCAGAGATTCCTTTTAGTCGAAGTTGCTATGGTCATTGGAGGCAGTGGTAGCCTAATCCCTGGATCAGAAGCACTTGCCCCTCCCTCATTATCACCACTGAGGTGCCCTTAAGCAAGGCCCTTAACCCCAACTGCTTCAGTGACTGCCAGATCAGACTGTGGTTGTACTGAGCAGCTCCCAGGTGTAAAAGGGTTGCTGTGAATGTGATCAGGTTGTTCCTGAAAAAGATGCACATAGTTTCCTGTTCCTAAATTGGCCCAGCTCATTGGACCCAAATCTTGCTCAAGGAGTAGTCTCACTCTGAAATCTTGCGAGAGTAGAGTTGTTGCCAGGAGATGACTGTAGAAATGTGAGTCAGAGAGTTCGATACAGGAGTTGACTCAGAGGAACTGCCAGCAAGAATTTATTTCCAAATTCATCACTGAATATTTAGCTGATAAGGGCAGCAACTAGATGAACTCGCCTCAGACCGTGACTTTCTGGTTACAGAAAGGATCTTATTGAACAAAAAGGTCTCTCTCCATAGGAATCATTTTTGTAATGCTGTCAGACACTGTTTGAAGGTTTGTACATAGACAGAGGAGAAGGTTATAAGGTTCAATTTTTAAAAAATAAGTGAATATAAGTGCAGTTCAGGGGTAGCTTGTTGAAGCAGGTGAATATGGCCCCGTGAGGAGAGGGGTTACTTGAGGTCATGAAGCTCCAGAGTGTTCAGAGAAGCGTAGTGCTTGGCTGGATTCTGGTGCAGGGTTACCAGTGAATAGACAGGGTCCTGAGAGCATCTCGGCTCAGGGAGTCTTGGGTGGAGTGTGGTAGGCGGCAGTAGGCTGGTTGGTGGAGAGGCTGGAGAGCGTGGAGAGGCCAACAATGGGGTGGACGAGGAGAAGAACAGTGTTAACGGAGGTAGAGAGACAAAGTAGCACTACGAAATAACACTCAGATCTTGGCTAAAAAGTAACTACCATGGTGTGGTGTCAGAAACAATCTGGCAGCGAATGGAGTTGACCAAGGTATTTAACCAAGGGCTGATGAGAAGACTCGCTGCATGTGTGTCCAGCTCCAGCCCTCCAGGGAAACCACGCCTCAGCCTAAGACGCACCTCTGAAACTCACAAGCAGAAGTACACACCAAAAACAAAATCATGTCACTCCTGACGCCTGTCAGTGGCAAAAACTAGCAGTTTTTAATGGACGAAACTCTGACAGCTAGAGTTGCCCCAAGGATTTTTTGGCAGCCATTGCTGCTGCGTCATGGTGGCCAGCTGATGCAATCTATTGGACTGTTTCCAAAACTTTTGGTAAGTATTTACACACCAAAACATGTAAATGTAGCCCTACATTTACATGTTTTGGTGTGTAAATGGTTTAAAAATACCAGAATTCCCCTTTAAAGACCATAAAAATCCAAGATGAGTGTGTATTCCTAAACTACATAAACCACATATACCTTACTCTGCCAAACTACAGTTGAATTATCAGGAACAACAACCATGTCCAACTTGTATCAGCACTGTTTTAAGGTATTTTAAGGGTATATTCTGGAATTTTCTGCAAAAGCCAGATATACACGAGAGATTTGTTGATGTGACTTTATAAGTCTTAGCTCATGTGTGGAGGGGATGTTTATGGTTTAGAACACTTGCCTCTGTGAATTATCTTTTGTAACATCATTCATGACCCCAGTGACACCAGCAGAGAATAAGTTCTTTGGTTCTGTAAGTATCCGTGTGCTTGAGTTGGGGGTGGGGGGTGGGCTGACAGCTGTGCACAGATTAAGGCTAAGATTTTCTTGGAGCAGCTCGAGCTCTGTGTGTGTATTTCATTACAGTGCTATTTGCTTGTAGCTCATAAGTGTTCAAAGTATTAAAGTATATTTCTGCATTTGGAGTGCATGTGTATAGATATTCTGGATGGTAATTCTCAGAGTATTTCTTTCATTGTGTCCATATCTCCACAGCGCTGTGTGATCACTGCTGTCACTGTGAGGCCCAGGCTTCACGACTGTTCAGGGAAACTCCTTTATGTTGGATCCAATGACGGTGAAATTGATGAGGCCAGCAGTAGATTGTTAAATGAGATTGATTTCTACACACGTGGACCCAGAGTCTGGGTTGTACTGCTCTGCTTATATACTATGAAGATCTTTCAAGCCTTTTCTTGTTTTAATTGGATGATTTCGGCTTACAGCTCGTGAAAAGTAAAAATCCAATATCTAAAAATATTAGAATATTATTATAATATTAAGACCAATCAAAAAAAGGATTTATAATACAGAAATGTTGAACTTCTGAAAAGTATGTTTCTGTATTGTTGTTGTATTGTAAGCACAGTAACACCAGTCAGCAAACCAGAACTAGTCCTGCTGGAAATGGAAATCAGCATCTCCATATGGTTACAGAAATGTTGCACTTCTGAAAAGTATGTTCATTCAATACTTGGTCGGGGCTCCCGTCGCATCACTGTGACGTGGCACTGCTGAGGTGTTAGGAGAGTCCAGGTTGCTTTGATAGTGGCCTTCAGCTCGTCTGCATTGTTGGGTCTGGTGTCCCTAATCTTCCTCATGACAACACCCCATAGACTCTCTGTGGGGTTCTGTTCACTGAGTCTGTACCAACATCCACACTGAGTGACCTCAACGCTTGAGTGTGTTTCCATTCCACCAGATAAGTGTGCACAGAAACCCTATAACGTTCTAAAAAGTGACATGTATTGAACTGAAAACAAGTAGGAAAAATATCCACAGGGATTAATGTTGTTTTCTAAGAAATAAAACCTTTTCATTGACAATTTTTATTACCTCTGCTAAGGAGATTGTGTGTTCACTGTGTCCTTTTGCTGGTTGGTAATACAAAAAAATAAGTGTCTTATGTAAGAAATCATGTAGGGAAGTTACATGATTTATCATTTTTACCTTAGTCAACATTCTTTGTCTTAAAATGTGTGGCCTTTCACAATACATGTTTTTAAAGACTGTTTTCTGTTTGCTCAGTTTTTTTTTCTCCTACATTGAGCCAGAAATCACCGTCAGTAGCACTCACACTTATAGAACATTTTATTCTTAAAAAAAACAAAAAAATGATTTTTTTTTTTCATGGCTGTTGACAGAGTGTTCTGAATTATGGAGTGATGAAATGAGATAAATGTCAAAACAAAACCAAAATGTTGACTGTAAAATATCTTCAGAATTGAAACAAGAATTTTGAATCTGCTGTTCAGATTCTGTTGTGGAAATGTTGTAAAAAATGTACCCTATTCACCTGTTGTGTCTCTCCTTTAAGCCACCTGGCTTTCTCCTTCCTAGATATGGTTTTGAATCGGCTACTGGCGTTCTACTGCGCAGTCTTATGGTCAACTAGGTCTAAAATCATGTATCATGAAGGTTGGGGTAAAAAAGACACAGAAGCCATCATTTCCAACCTCCCTATGCATTTATTAGAGATGATACAGTGTTGGCCTTTTTGACATTTATACAAAACAAACAGAAAACAAGACAGCAGCTTCTCGTTCATCTCCATACTGGCTCCAATGTCTGTTCTCCTGTCCAATTTGTGGGTGGCTGTCCTCAGATGGACAAGAGCGTGAGTGTGTCCGGTGACAGTTGTGTCGTTTTATCAGAAGACATGTACGGGTTCTTTTTTCTCTGAGGGTGTAGCGCTCTAATTGACTGAGGTGCTTATCCCCCTCTCACAGTAAAACTCAACCCACACTGGGTTTTAAATATCTCTGGTCCAGGGCTGTACTGTATGATGACATCATGTCAGGATCACTGTATACAGCTGTTTAAATATTTATCACTGTTAAAATGGTGAAAACACTTTTGATTGATGACAAACAATTACAAAGCACATTTTATACCACACAATACTGTTAGCAGCTGGTTAAGGTCACTTTACACTACATAAGTCAATTTACTAGTCATGGTTGGTCCTGTGTCCGTGAAAACATTTGTATGTTTTCTGTGGTTCTGAGCTTCTTCTTCAAGTCTGAGAAAACAACCCTGATGATGTTATAATGATGTCATTAGACTATAAACAGAAATGAGACGTCCCAAACTTCAGAGGTGATTGAAAGATATCTACCTGGCAGGAAGCGTATCAGCTTATCTCAACCACATTTTCTAGAAAAATGTCTCTGCAATACTACATCATTAGAATATCACTTTAGGCTCACATTTGTCTCTACGGACAAATTCAATTTGTAAATTTACAGCAGACCATTTCTCAGAATAAAAATGGTCATCAGGAAATTCAGCTACTGCAGCCGGCTGTCAGTCGTACATATCTGAAGCTTTGTTGCTGACTAACATTGACCCATCAGTTTGTATAAACACACTTAATGCTACATTGCTCAAATAACTAAAAGTCCAGTCATACAACACAACCTTTGCCCAACAGTGTGTTGTGTGGTTCACTCCATATGTGGAAACATGGATTATTAAAAAAAAGAATCAGCTATGTGATGAAGGTAAACATGAGGGATGTCATGATTCTCCAAATCCTCAAATGATTGATTTTTGATTGAAACATATTTTTCAGCACTGACGGCTATGCCTTGGACTATCATCAGATTTGCTAAGGTCAATAGATCATTGGGTTTATGCCCTGTCACTTACATTTTAGAGTTATGTTTTAAAAAGGTGGGGGTTTTTAACAAAAGCAGCCCGACTTTATCATTTGGGTTAGACAAAGATTCCAAAGCACAAAAATGCAGCAATTTGGGGATTCTGCATTAAAATAAGGGAAAATAAATTCAGTTTGTTACAAAGTTCATTTTTCTAAAATCTGTCCTAAGCAAGCCCTGAAAATAAATCAATAATCCCAAAATAAATCAACAAAGGATCTCAGAGAAAGGAATTAAACCCAACATCTCAGATGCTGTCAGAGTTCCCTTCGCACCAGTCAGCTGATTGTCTCTGTGCACACAGGATAAGTGTCTGAAACTGCGGCTGCAGGCTGCTGCTATGCTCGCTGTGTCGCCTCTCAAGTTTTGCTTTGTTTTCTTTGGACGCATGAAAAAATGTGGGATGGAGAGAAAAAAATAATAATGGGAAAACTGCAGATCCAGCTCAAAATTAAAAGTTCATTTCCATCCATTTTAGATGTAGAATTGAAATAACGACACCCTTGGTTAAAAGCAGGTATACAAGGAATCTAAAGTAAAAAAAAAAAAAAGGAGAATGGAGGGAGACCTTTGCAAATGTGGAGTTCAGTCGATGATCATTCAAAAACCATCTTTACCTCAGTGAATAAACATAGTATGATAAAGCTGTTTCCTGGATAGGACGTCAGTGTGGGGCAGAGCCTGGACCACCCTGGCTTCAGTCATGGACTCAAACACATGATATTTACATTGACTGTCCTCATATTCAATCTGTCACTGTCATGAGTTGAAAACTGGGAGGATAAAGGGGATAGCACCACCTCAACTGTTGGCTACACCTGCAGGTATGTGTGTGTGTGTGAGTAACAGAGAGATGTGGAGCAGGATATGGACTGTCTGTCTGTACTGTCTGCTTCACGCTCACAGCCACTTTGTTTCCCATCTCTGCATCAAACCCAACATATACAACTTCTTTTGAAAATCGATTGCTTTACAATCATTCTTGTGTACAGATGAGGTTTCGGTGTGTGTCTGTTTGATTGTGCATGTTAGTCCTGTATCCAGTCATACACTTACATCCACACAGTCTCATCCTGTGAGTTGCTCTCCTCATGTTAAGGCTGTCTGACCTGTTCTTTATGCCTCACACCTGCTGGTCACCCAGTCCTCTGGATCCACAGCAAGCTGGGGAATACAGTGTTGGCCCCTGTCCATCACACATTGAGGCTGAAGGCTGTCCAGTGCTAGAGGAAGATTGGCAACAAATCAGCAGTCCAGTGGTAACCTCCAGTATTGACCAACAATTAGAGAAAGGTCTGTAGTGGAGCAGGAGCACCAGTAACATCGGCTGTAGCTTTTTAGTGTGTGCTGCTGTAGGTTTCAGATCAGGTAGTCCAGTCTAATCAAGAGCCGCATGTCGGCTCACCCACAGACTCCAGTCCCGGCTTGCTTTGCTGTGGTGTGTCTGTGCGTGTGTGAGCACGTGGCCTCAGCTCCAGCTCGTGCTCTGGAGTTCTTGCCGAAGCCAGGACGGAAGCGGTTGGCCCAACCGATTCAGCAGATGCAGCAGCTCCATGTTGTGCTCACGGTAGTACTCTGCCAGGAAGGCACGTGACTACACACACACACGCACGCACACACAAACAAACACACACACACACACACACACACACACGTTGGTCAGATCAGAAGTACTAAAGAATTACTTGTTATAACATACAGGAATTAAATGTTCAATGATCTCCTTCAGTCTTTTTGCATCAGTATCGTCATGGGAATCCTCCAGTGTTGATATGACCACAGTCTCCTGTTGCTGACGTTTTAAAGAATACCTTTGCGCTTTTAATTTGCTTATTTTTGTCTTTTGTTTTTATTGTCTCAATTCCAAAATGTCCTTCAATAAATTATTATTATTTTTTAATCACTACAGTGAGGTGCTGCAGTTTACACGTGTATTCTAGTAAGTAAGTGGGGCAGTAAGACTGTTTGTGAATAAATAATGTGTGTCACACCCAGTGCCACAGTGTAGTGTTTTAGTGGGATACAGTGCTCCATGGATTGTGTTGACAAGAGGAAAAATATAGAAAATTACCAGATGTAAATTTTTATTTTCCAAACAGGCAGAAATTGCTGAGCTCTGTGTGTTTACACCAATTAAAGAGTAACTAACTCCCCCCCAAAACACTTTTTTCAGCTGAAAAACAATTTACAGTATATGGGTGATTAGTAGTGTTGATACTTTACATTTGTATTTGAATTCTACACGTTGTGTTATAAATATGCATAGTGACTACACTCTATAGGCTGCAATCTGGCTACTGCAATTGAATTTTGCTGTAAGCGGATCGTAGGTGACCGGATCATCAACGGCCACCACTCCCTCCCTCTGTGCCCCCTCGTCTCATGATTCACCAGCCTTTTGGAGAGCATCAGTGACGAAGTTATTGAGTAGTTACATAAAAATGTCTTTGGTAACAGCCAGGAAGTCACAACATCTCGACCTCTCCAACGTGTTTTGTGGTGACAAACCCTTGCTAATATACTAGCTAATAGAAGGTTCCTGTGTGTATGTGTGTATGTACTATGTGTATATGTGTGTACCTGTGGTGGTGGTGGTGGTGGTGGGGGGTATATGGGCATGTCTTGCCACCCCCTGCCATCCCTGCCCATGTTAAGGCTTTTTTTTTTTATTTCCAGGGTAGAGGCACATTAGCCAAACAGCTGGGGTTTAGTTACTCTTTAATAAAATCTATTACTTGAAAAGTTTAGTTAACCAGAATTCTCCTTTAAATTTTAGTGCTTGCACATGCTGGTCAGTGAGTGAAGTGAGCTGATGAGGTGTAGCTGTACCTCTGAACTCATCTCTGGGTACTTTCTGCCTTTACTCTTCCCCAGACATTTGGCTCGACCTGCTTCCACCCGCTGACACCAGAAACCTTTGCTGTCATCATACCTGCAGAAACATGATAACACATTAGAACACCTTTCACATGTGGTACATATATTAATTTTTTTGTATTTTTTGCCTTCTAGTGTGTGTGTGTGAGGTGTGTGTGTGTGTTACAAACATTAGAGCCTGGGTATAATTGAAGATGGGAGTAACACCGAGAAACCTTTGGATCCCCTCCATCACCAGTGCTGGGTTGGACCGCAGCAAGGCCCCGTCCACGATATGCAACTAAACACACACACATTCAGTGTCATACATCACTCGTATCCGCACAATTCATGATATTTCCTTAAGATGAACAACCGCTGCTTCCGTGTGATGCAAAAGTTGATGAGTTTCCTCTTCTTATAAATTTCAAAATTAATTTGGAATTTTGTGTTGCTTTTTTCCCCCATTGAACCAGACTTGTACTAAACTGTGACCTCAAAGCCGAGGTAGGTCCAGAACAGTGACCTCAGTGCACTCTTGCACCCCTATTGACTAGCTATAATTTTATTCCTCCAGATGTTTTATGAGTTCAATAAGAAAGCTTAAAAACACTTTGAAATGAAGCAAACAATTTGTAAAGCCAAGTGTAAAATATTTAGTGTAACCTTGATAAAAGCATTTCCATTTAGCTGGGAATCCATCGGCAAAGTGAAAACACAGAAATCAAGTCGACTGAGCATGAATGCTTTGTGAAGTGAAGCGATCATAATATTATATGATTTGTGTGTCAAAATATCTGGATGGAAACAAGTAAACCAGCTGCTGACCGTGACACTGAAGCATACAGGACCACACTAATGTCCACCTGCTCCGGTGTTGGTTACCTGGCTGGGCTGGTAGTGCTGCAGCCAGTGCTCCAGGTGAGTAGCATAGATCCCGGGATGAAGGCAGCGCCTCTGGAGGGCCTGCAGGTCCCTGGGGGCTGAGAGGCCTGCAGTCACCACTGCATGGAAAGTGTTGTTGAGGGCTGCAGGGTCCTGGTGGGCCCTCTGGTGCTGTGGCCATCACCAAACAAACAAACAAACAATCAGTGAAGAGCGTTACAGTTGCTTTGAGGAACGTGAACAGCCTGACACAGAACTGGAGGTGTGTAGTAGAGGTGTGGAAATTTCTCGATTATTAGATGCATCCCGTAGCAGAGGTGGAAGATGCTGCATCGTTGCAGAGACAGAGCAGAATCGAGAGTCTGCAGCTCATGTTGATCGTTGATTGTCCGGTCTCAGCTGTACAATAATGTTAAGCCTAATGCCTTTTCTTAAAGCTGCCATGTGGAAACAATGTGATTGTTTTTGTAATGGTTATGGTTTGATGTTTGATCATTGTGGATGCCATTGAGAATTGTTTTGCATTTGAAACATTACAGATGAATCATAACTGATTCAAATTGTGAGGCCAGTGAAGATTCACACCTCTAGTGTGTACAGTTTTGTAGAGTGTGTGCCGGTTCTCACCTGGTACCAGGAGTACGCTCTGTCAGACGGGTTAATGAGCACTGCCAGGATTTTGGCTCTGGGTAGCAGGGCAGCAGCTCTCTTAGGAGCCACCTCTGTGTCAAAGTAGTTGGCACTCTTTTCAAACATGAAGTCTGTGCTGACATTAGAAGGGAATGGGAAGAAGTCCATGTACCTGAGGAGAGCACAGATAAAACAAGTGCTTGTTAGCTAGTGCCTAAAAAAGTATTCAACCACAGCCCATTTCATGTTGTTGTGTTTTCATCTAAGGGCACACTCACACTTGGCCCAGTTGCTCTGTAACTTCCTGAAGAATGGCTGTCCCTCCTCCCCAGCCCCCCGCTGGCCTGCACTCGCATTGCTCCGCCTCAACAGGGCCTGAGCATGCTTACCTCTTGTATATATGTCATCACAGCAAAACAGAAATGTACTAACTTTACTGGCTTTGAGGCTTATTTTGTCTCATTTGGTCCCAGATGGCCCTCTCACATTCCTGGATTTCTTGATAATGCATACATACATATACATATATACACATATGTACACACTTATAGGTTTATATGTATATATACAGTGCTATGCAAAGGTTTGGTCACCCCTCTGAGATTTCATGATAATTTGCTCTACCTTTATGAGAGAAGATCACAGCAACAAGATTTGTTGTCCTACAGAGATGTAGACATTTGAGTGTTTTCCAGACCGAAATTCTTAGAGTAGCATTACATAGTTTTATTATAATAAAATAAAATGAAATGTAAAAAATGGGATGTACAAAAGTTTGGGCACCCTTTTAATAGCATTCATTTCAAGACCTGTAGGGATTCATAGCTGACAGGTTGCAGCACAAAATTGCTTTGATTAACTCGTGAGACCTTCAATTACAAAGACAGGTGGAACCAATCATGAAAAAGGCTGTTTAACATAGGTAATTGCTGGCTGTGGTTGTTCTAGGTTCTTTCTTAGAGTGTGGAAACATGGGAGCCTCTAAACAACTCTCCACTGACCTAAAAACTTAGATAATTCTTTATTATGAATCAGGAGAAAGGTACAAGATTATCTGGACGGTTTGGACTGTCTGTC